>CAICTM010000196.1:0-93756 GCA_903772945.1 Seminavis robusta
CTAACTTGCCGTGTGCTTTAGCGGGTCTTCCAGTGTCAGTGGCACCAAGCCCTGCAGTAGTCATGTCCCTTTTTCTCTAGTACTAGTACTTCTTGTTGCTTTGCCAATGCCAAGTGAAATCTGCCTTCTGCAATGCAACTCCGAGATTGGTTGTGGTGAGCACTTAGTGCCCTCTTGCTTTAAACCAAGCTTTACAGTAGTCGCAATACCAATAACCCATGTACAAATAGTAGTAGTAGCTAGCTAGTAGTAATTGCCGATCGCTAGCCCGTATAAAGGAATGTAATACCTTAGGCAAAGTCTACACGACCTTACAAAATGTGAGTGTGGTTACCAAAACTAACCCCAAACCGCTCTTACCGGATTCTGTATGTAGTTTCCATTTCATTGGTATGGCATAGGGGACAAAACGGGACCACAAAATTGGTCGGTACCTATGGGGTTGGGAATTTAGGATGCATGCAGGGTTCCAAAACGGTGCATACTGCCACACCCAATGGAGAACCAGTACATGTTCCACAACAATACAAACACCATCCAAATCCGGGAGCAATGACGTCACCAATCGCCTAGGGACGCATGTCGTTCGGTACCTTCCAGACCTCGCTGTTTTCGCGAGACCCCATTATGCGCTTCTTAGATGTATATTAGTAAATGGGTGAAGACAGGACATGGCAATAGCCTCAGCGCCCACCAAGTGGGCCCTGGTTGGGAGCGACGGAGATGGTCGATTTGAATGTACCGACACAATCAGTGAAAGCCTTTATGCTCTGAGGAGAGAACTCCTGCCATTTGCCGAAGTGGATCATGTGGCACTTCGGATTCTCACAGGAGAATCCACGAAAGAAGAACTGGGGGCAAGCCATCTCGAGTCGCTTCGAATTTGGGTCCTCAATAGCCGGCAACGACATAGGAAACTTGGGAGGAATTCCTTTATATTGGAGCAAACCCAACGACGTCTTGCCATTGGCAGACGAAGCAGCGGGCTTTGGACCAGCTCCCGATTTGGGATTGTGGTTGACAGTCGGTGTTGGATTCAACCGAACTCGCTTGAAAGGCTCTGGCATACCAAGCTGAGAGCGGAAGGACTGAGAACCAAGAGATTCGTCCAGACGTCGCTTTGGCTGAAACTCAACGGGCTTGCGGATGCCCATCAAGTCAAAAGGGGCCTCCAAGACCGTCATCTGATCCGTTGGAGGTGCAGGGGCATTCTGGAATGCCCTCGCCATCTTCTCTGCCGCATTCAGAGCATCGATAACCCCCTCGAAAATGTGTGGGGAGAAGTTGCTGTTGCCGGCCTGAACCGTGTGAATCACCGTTGTATTGTTTGCCACTTTCACCAGGTTAGAAAGGATCTTCTGTACCTCCAAGAGGAGATGCACCACTGGCTGAGGGAACCCTGCAAAGCTATCATTGCACTAACGGGCACCATCACTCTCAAGCAAGGAGTCCATCTGGAGGAGGCACTTGCCGAGCAACGTCTTGTCAAAGTTCTGGACGATGCCGCTGGCAAGGCACCGAAGGTTGCGAATAGCAACCAGCACATCGTTCAAGAGAAGACAACGACCTCTACAGAACAAAATCCCATCACCCAATGCCGGAGATGTTGCTGGTGTTGGCTCTGATCATGCACTCGGTCATAGTCGTGCCAAATTCCCTGAACATCTCGGGGAGATCCGTTGGAGTTCCACCAGGAGCAGCACCAGGAGCAGGGGGGGGACCAGGAGGAGTCACCGGGACTGGGACCTCCACCGTTGCACCGAGCTCTTTCCAGAGAGCATTCGAATTGAACTTGATAGTGGCCTTGACTAGAGCCGAATTGGGGTCATTGAAAGTCATCTGGATGGCCGCAGCCTGAATGGATCGAGGGTCCACGAGTTTGTGCTTGTCGGTCCACGAGGTGATGTCAACGGAATCCATCTCGAAGAGAGTTCCAGAACCGGTGACACAACGACTGTCACAATGCTTGGCCAAGTATTGCTGGGAACGGAACCACTCTTGAGCATAGGGCCAATCTGACACCGTTGCCGGATCACAGTCGATGGTGGCAGCAAAGTCGAACTGAACTCCCCTCGGGAGTGGTAAGACCATTGGTAGCAGCACCAGCCAGGGCTGGGTCTTTGCATGGGCAGTGGCGCCCTCGAACTGGAGGGCTTCCATGCCAACCACAACTGGAGTCTCCTCCGTACTGGCAGAAGCAGCCAGCTCTGAGGCCGGATTGGCTTCAAAGTGGACCAGTTTCAAATCGTCAACCACCTGCTTGGAGGCCAAAGAGGTGACGAAACCAGTAAATGCATCATGGGAGACGGGATGCTCTCACCGATGGTGTCACTGATGCTGGCAATGACAGAGACGACATTGTCCTTCTCTGCCAAAGTCGGTGCAGTCAAGGGCTGGACCTTGCCGTCGATGATACACACCGAATGGAGGGAAAACGACTGGTTGAGCCACACGGCATCAAGGCTCTAACCACTGAATCCCATGGGATCAAACAGGTCCTGGAGCTTGGTGGTAACAAACTGGTGGGTGGCTTCATCAGTCAACTCCAAGATAGCCTTGGAGACGGACTTGAGCTCGTGGGCCTTGCCACGAACAAGAAGGTCAGCAGACATGGCTGGGGGTGGTGCTGGAAGGAGTGTTGAAGTGTCGTCGGTGGGCCAAGTCAATGACTCAATGAACTGTCAGCAACAATGCTTTTGGGAGCGGTAGCTAACAACACTCAGGAACTGGATAAAGGCAGGACCAGCAGCAAAAACACTAGGCAAACAGAACTGGGGCTGGGGCTGGACAAAGCAAGGACTCACAACAAGAGGACAGCAACTGGAGGGGAGGCAACAACTGGGAGGCAGGCAACTGGAAGGCAACAAGAGGCAAGATGCAGTAGTCCAAATCAGGGAAGGCTTGTTGGAAGGCTTTCAGGATTGGGATTATGACCTCATAGTGTTGCACTGCATAGCCTGGAATGGGAGGAACCAGAGCCACCACCACAGTAGCTCAGACTGGTACTGTTACTGTAGGATTGCACATGGCTTGAACCCAATCCAAGAATCCAAAAGGCTACCAACCAAGTAGCTTTGAACAGGAGATCCATTGCAATGAGTCAACCTCAATCTCTGACACATGTGCCTAGTCAGGTACCAGCCTGTCAGGATATCAATGCAAGGTGTGGTGTGGCTTTGTAATGTGTGGTGTGGAACAGTGCAAGCCACTGATCACCACAAGCCACCACCTGTCTCGCGGCGCGCCAAGTCACCGGTGGGTGGAAGACTTAAGGGTCGGGCAAAGCCTTAGAGGGCAAAGTCAAAGACTAAGAGGCCTCCATGCTCTTTTCAAGCATCGACTTCCCGCTGGACTTTTCATGCATTGACTTAAAAAATTTCGAAAGCATGGATGAAAACACGTCACGGAACGTGACTTCATCAAGTCCGGTCACGACTGACGTCATCGGCAACGTCAGTCGGATTCTGGAACAAAGACATAGCGGACCGCCAATCTTGCCAAGAGCGCAAGACTTAGAGGTCGATCAGTCGGAGACTAAGGGGGCGATCCATTGTTGTTGTTGTTGTTGTTGTTGTTGTTGTTGTTGTTGTTGTTGTTGTTGTTGAAATCGCGAAATCGCGAAGATCGACCATGGCCCTGGAGTCGGGGCACACGGCAACAACATTGGCCGGAGGAGGTGGACTCCAAAGCCAGTTGGCCGAGGAACTCCAAGGCGAGACGAAGCACCAGTTGGTGTCGTGGAGGTTTGGTGGGAGCACCAGTCGGTGACTCGCCGTTTGTGGCTAGCGAATCACCAGTTGGTGAATGCATCAAGGCCGGAGGGAAGCACCAGTTGGTGTCGCTCGAGATGGGGTGACTCGCCGTTTGTGGCTAGCGAAGCACCAGGTGGTGAACGCATCATGGCCGAGGAAATGGTCATCGTGAAAAACACACGAAAAGACCTGTCGATGGATGGAACGATCGGAAGATCATGTCAATATGGGTCTATAGAGGTTGTAAACCTCCCCTCCAGACTAGGATCCAGGCAAAGGCAATGGCCCTGGTTATACCAGAGATGCCTGCTGCATGTATCACAGACAGACCTACTTCCATTCAATTTACCCTCCGTCGGAGCCAGACCCTCATAACTGACCATAGATATAATCCCCCATGTCGGCCAGCCAAGCCGGCCCATTACGCCGCCGACTGCCAGGGAGGTGGTGAGCTGTGCATGTCGCTGTTGTTGCTGTTGTTGTTGCTGCGTTTTTTATGTCCCGACCTGGCTGTAGAGCTACCTGCTTTGATCAAGCGGAAGCCGGTGTCGGTCTTGTATACTTCGATGTGATACCCGCCGGGCATCTTGGGGTCCAGCTTGATATTCCAGAATGGCCATTGGCCAGGGCGGGCTTCTTGGATGGTACCATTGTGTCCATTGTACTTGTCGTTCCGGGAGATGATGATGCGGTCGACCTTCTTCCACTCTCGGTAGGGTTTGACAAAGGCACGGCTCTTACGGGGCTGAGTGGGTGCTGGTGTTGCGGATGGCGTTGGGGTAGGCACCGCATCACGCAGTTTGGCTTCCAGCTTCAACTTGGCCACTTGTGCGGTGAGAATTGACAGGTCGTCTTGCACCAGATAGACCGAGTCTGAGATGTCTTGGACCTGTTCGGTGAGTAGTTCCAAGTCGTCACAAGTATCGTACCATGTCTCTGAGTCACTCATGATGGACTAGGTGGTGGTGTTGTGGAGATCGGTTGCAGTTGTAGTAGTCGTTTTTGGTAAAGTGAGGACCGACACTTGATGTGACTGTAAGATTTGAATAGTCTTGGTTGACACGACCAGCGCGGGTAACGCGTGGAGTGTGGGCTCCCTAAGTAACCTGGTTCGTTGGAGATGGCCGCCGTGCCGTGTCAACGGTGGTTCCTTTGCTGGTGCCTGCCATAAATAATTTTGTCGCCAGCGGCAGCGGGCCAGTGGTGTGTTCTTTCGGTGTGCCCCAATGCGAACTCTCGGTGGGACAGCGTGATCGATGCTTCCATCGCTCACCATATCCGGTAGTACCTTTTGTGTGGCTGACAAAAATGGATCCCATCGAAACCATTTCCCAGTGATGCCTCCCTTGAAGTGAAACGATTTCATTGAGTGGCAATGATGGAGTTGATTGCGTAGAGCAAGCTTGGAACCATCGTGTAGTCTTCACGGTGGTGTCGTTGGTAGTCGTTGTGGAGCTCACAAATATGTCGAAGCAGCCACAAGTGCAGTTGCTAATCAAAAGACCAAGTTGATTTCCTAGCTGAAGTTGTTGGAGCTGCTTTCCTCGCCAGTCTGTCCCCTGAAGAAATTTCCACCATGAACGTTGCACAGTCCCTTCGGGCAACAATTCTACTGCCGTCTCGGACAGCTCCAACCTCGAGGAGATGGACACTTGCGGCTCACGGGTTCCACCCCCACGAGGAGTCCCATGATGAAGAAGAGGAGGAGGATGACAACGGCTCTGACGAGGACTTCGAGGAAGAGGCGTCGGACGAAGACGAAGAGCCCATGTTGGTGGGCATGAAGTCTCCTCCCCCAGAAGTTCCCGCTCCCATCCATCGGGCCACCATGGCGTCATTGACTTTGACGTCTCCAGCTGTTGCTGCCGTGGCCGGTCTGGCTCCTCGCACGGTGCAGACAGCTCGTCGCCGTTGGAATCAGGTTCCATTGTTGCAGTCTCTGCCTCCTGCGACTGTCTCGACTCCGGAGGGTCCCACGCCCGAATCAACCAACGTGGCGGGCCCCACTCCTGGTGTCCCATCGGCCACTGCTGCTCCGGTTCCATCTTGGGAGCTGCGACTACCGGAAGCCGCAAAGCCAAGCGATAAAATGTGGGTTGGATCCATGGGATCAACGTAGTGAGTGTGAGAACAAACTGTCTGTCTTATGTTACTGGTATTCACATGGTATGTGGAACAAGCAAAGATATAGAGAATCTTGGTTGGTACTGGTGAGACACAGACCATAGAGTTTTCACTGTTCCGTACCGGTTCGCGCTTTAACTCCACGAAGTCACTCAGAACGATCCGAACTGTTCCATGGAAGGCCAAAGACTGTACGAAACGTCCGTGCAGTTTTCGGTGGTCACCTGAAAGAAGCTCAAGGAAGGTGCACGAGTTCTTGTACCGGTCACGTACTTTAACTCCACCAAGTCACCTTTCCGCCCTGTGAAGTCCGGATCGATCCTGGAAGTCCCCCGGATCAACTCGAAGACTTAGAGTGTTCCCTCCGAAGACTTATACAAGCGCGCAACGTGTTTATAGTCGTTCCACGTCTTCAGTTGATCAAACCAAGGTTTGGCTGAGACTGCCTACAGGTGCCTCGGGACCAACACCAGAGCCCATCCAGATCCAAGCCCATGGGAACCGCAAGCACAGTACTCCAATAGGGCTCATCAGCACACCAGCAACGATCTTTCTAAGAAAATCAAAATTGTGGAGCTAGATCTAAAAGCAACCTATAAGAGATTTTTACTCGTCAATTTTCTTGATCTCCAACTTGAATGCCCAGTCGATGCCTTTGTAGTCACCGGTGGTACCACCGCACACCCAATCCAGGTTCTTCTTCGTGATCTTGAGCCCATGTTCAAGGGAAGGTTCAATCAGAATGCCATCGTAGAATGCGACAACATGCTGACAGTTGTCTGTTCTAAGCTTGACCAAGACTGGGTGATTCGTGGGGTGTTCGAGTGGATCGAACTCTGGGTCTGACAAAGCAACCTGTGCGCAATCCAATGTGCTACAGATGATACCAACGCTCTTGCTCACGAATTCTTCAGAAAATGTCAAGTACTCAGAACCGCTCGCCTGTTGGGCAAGACGAAGCTGTTTGATCAACCGGCCAAATAGTTTCTTTGCTTTCCTTGTCATCCCAAGCAAATAGACCAAAGAAGCAGCGGTACATGCTATGCATGTCTGTGCGTTTCGTTTCTGGACAAACTCGAGCTCCACCCGTTGATTACCTTTTCCCTGGAAGAAGTCCAAGTCCACATCTTCAGTTGGTGCAGCACAGCCCACCTTCATGAGGCGAAAGATTGGATCCTGCGCTTCTCTTCGCTTGTCAATGTCCTCTTTCAAATCTTTGGACAATGCCTCGACAGTGTCACCAGCTTTTTGCCACTCTGCATTCATGCAGAACTTGTCTTGTGCGTCGTAGGACACATTGATGTCTGCAGCTTGACTAGTAGAGCAGTCTTGCATTTCCACCCCTCCATCGGCTCTTGGTCGTGACTTGGTGAATGTCAGAGTCCTCACAAACAGATACTGGTATTCAACCGGAACGTTCTTCCAGCCACCTGGATTCTGTTGGATGCTCTCCTGAATCAGCCGGTAAGCTCTTGGCATCAACAAGAATTGGATGCACTGATCGCTAAGATGGTACTCCATGATGTCACCGGTTGCACCATAATATCCGATCAACCACTTGGATTGCTGAGCATCCCACCTGATTTGCACAATCACACCTGGTACTAGCAACCTACACAAATCCTCATGTCGAGCATAAGCCTGACAACCTGGCACAGAGGTAACAAAAGGCAAGAAAAGGTGTGTGACATGTGTGGAGCTGAGAACAAGAAGGCGTCAATGACACACTGGCTTCGATCGAAGCTCTAGTTGACTTACAGGCTGGTAGCCCGTTCCCACGGCCTTTATCACGTCCTTTCCGAAGTCGTTTTCGCTCTCGCAGCTCTTTTTTCATTTTATCATGCAGGTCATTCAGCTTTGACAATCTTTCTTTGAAACATGGCTTAGGTGTTCCACCTGCCCCAATTCGTTCCAGTTCCTTTGTCTTACTCTGCTCGTCCTTCATTGCTTGCCACTCACGGCTATCCAATTGCCTGTCATCGTCACTGGGTCCGGAGGCTGGTGCCTGTGTCGATGGCTCAGCTTCACTGCCCAAGGCACTTGCTCTAGCATTGTTATCGTCCGAAATAGCTTCAGTGCCGGCGTCGTCTGTAGCAGGAACCTCGAAGCTACCCGAAGCTCCCAGAGGAGTGCCAAAGTCATCACTGTTTGTGGATCCGGAACCGGATGCTGGTGCATCTGCATCATCACTGTTGGTAGATCCGGAACCGGATGCTGGTGCATCTGTATCGCTGTTGGAGCCAGAAGATTGGTTGTCACCACCACCTCCAGGAGTGACAAGGTCGTCACTGTCGTGAAGGTCATCACTAGAAGACTTGTTGTTTTGATCGGTCAAAGGATCAGTTGCACTGCCCAAGGCACTTTCGATTGCACGTGCAAAACTGTTGTCATCCATGGTTGCAGAAACGGCACGGCTATCATCTGGCAGGGACATTGGCTCGTCATTAGACTTGGTGCCATCCATTGGCTCGTTATCGTCATCTTCCAGTGGATTACGACCATCCTTGGGTGCTCTGGATCCAGACGCATCTTCATCATCATCATCACTACAATCCTTGGGGTTGCCATTCGATCCGGATCTGGATTTGGGAGTGTCCTCGTCGTCACTGGAATCGTCATCATCGTCGTCTCCATCCGGTCTCTTCTTTGCTACGCTACAATCCTTGGGGGCGCCATTCGATCCGGATTTGGGAGTGTCATCATCGTCACTGGAATCGTCATCATCATCATCTCCATCCGGTCTCTTCTTTCCTACGCGACAATCCTTGGGGGCGCCATTCGATCCGGATTTGGGAGTGTCACCCTCATCATCGCTGTCATCCTCATCACTGCCATCGTCGTCACTGTCTTTGTGATGAGACTTGACTCTTCGGGAAGCTCCATCCGTTGGTCTTTTGGCTTTGTGGCCATGCATGCGTGTTCCGTTGTCATCGTCATCACTGTCTTCTGAATCGCTGTCATCCTTCTTTCGGGGATTGAAGTTGTGCTTAGACTTGAGTTTTCGGAACACGAACGAAGGCTTTTTCAAATGATCAGAATTCAATGGTTGTTGTGGTGGGTTGCGTGCCGGAGGAGGCCCATCAAGATTTTGTACTTGACCAGTGAGTGCAAGTCGCCTTCTTTTTGGTGGATTGACTGTTTGTTCTGAATCATCAGCATCCCAAGAGGCAAATGCTGTGCCTCCCAATCTACCAGCAACTCCTGAAGTGGCCCCATCAATATGCTCGCTTCTGCTGTTGTTGTTGTCGTCGGGTGGACCACCCTCGTTTTCCTCGAGACCCAACAAAGGCACGACTGGTCGTTGTTGTAATGCTGGGGAAGGGGAAGCTTGACGTTTCCGAGGATTTTTTCCACCTGGCCCAAGGTATCCAGGCTTTGCAGTTGGTTTTGCGGCCGATGCGTTGGTGTCGTTCGATGTCTCCTGACCTTTGTCTTTGTCGTCGGCAGTTGGTTTTTCGCCCACGTCCTCGTTGTCCATTGATGATGTCTTGTCATGCTCCAGAGTTTCGTCATCGGTCTTGTGGTTATCATGAGTGATATCAGAAACATGAGTGATTCCAGATACATCAGAGATTCGTGGATTGGATCCTTCAACCAAGGCACGGGCGGGTGTCTTCTCAAAATCAATAGATTCATCCAGGTTGCCAACAGGGGATTCGGGCATGAGTGGAATATCACTGCCCACAAGTGGATCATCGTTTGAATTGAAAGAGTTGAAGTCCAAATTTGAGCTTGAAGAACTTTCATTCTGCTGGAGTTCATCCCTCACAGGAGGTGAAAGTTGGTTGGGTGTCAGACTCTTCGAATTGACCAGGCTTTCAGATTGCTCGTCATTCGAAGTGAAAGAGCTGAACTCCAAACTTGAAGAACGTTCATGTTGCTCCTCTGTTGATGTGGCAGAGACATGCAGGTTCGCCGAATCATTCAAAGAATCCCTGTCGCCACTTTCTCTTGTTGTTGGTGCTGCTGCTGCTGCTGCTGTCGGAAGCGCGTCGCCACTTTCTGCATCTTCCAAGTCGTCACCATCTTCCTTGTCCTCGACAACAGTTGTTCTTGTTGCTGGTGTTGTCGGCTGTGCTGGTGCAGGTGCTGCTTTCAAAGTAGCAGGAGCCGTTGCAGCAGGTGCTGCTTTCAAAGTACCAGCTGTCGGACGAGCAGAAAGCTCAAGATTCCATCGATGTAATATGCTGAAATCAAGATCGCCTGGCCTTATCGATCTAGAAGTCCACCGATTTCGTCCTCGAGTTCGAGCGCGCGGAGGTGAATCGAATATGCTGAAATCGAATTCGCGTGGATTTAGCAATCTAGAAGTCCTTGGTGGCGGAATGCGTGGCTCCGATTGTGGTTCGCGGGATTGAAGAAATCTTTCTAATGCTTCCTGGAGTTCATCCCTCACAGGAGGTGACGGTTCAGGTGAACGTCGGTTCAGTGTTGGAGGGGACGGTGGGTTGTTTCTGGGATGAGCTGTTGGCTCTGAAGCCCTCCTGCGTTTGGTGGGAGAAGGAGAAGTTTCTAAATCTTCTTCATCCTGGACATTTTGGGAACGCCTGCGTTTCAAAAAGCGTCTTGCAGCTCTTGCAGCTCTTGCAGCACCTCCAATCACAACGGGAAGCATGCCAGGGATGCCAGGGCCAACTGGGGCGGAAGAAAAGGATGGGCTTCTGCCGAGGCTTGGTGGAGGTGGCATGGCCGATGAATGAGGGAAAGGATCCACAAACTCCACTCTTTGGCGACGGCGTCCATTTTGAGAAGCATCAAAATCTGTGGGAAACAAAGCTGACATGTCCATGGAGGTATCATTCATGGTGTGGTTCGCGCCTGATGCAAAGGACAAATTTCCAGGAAGATTTCCAAAACTTATCCAGCTGCCAAAATTGCTCCATCCACCAACATTTTCTCGAAGAAGCTCCAAAGTATCAGTCGATCCATGCAAAAGACGCATTGTAGTGTTGTTGCCACCAACATTTTCTCCAAGAGGCTCCAAAGTATCAGTCGATCCATCCAGCGTGGAAAAGAAACGCTCGAGATATCCTGCAGTGTCCATGGACTGCTCGGAGGAAGGGTCAAGTCCTAAACCAGGGCCAGAGCGGTTAACTGCCACTGCATCATGTTGCTGTACGGGCCATTCTTGTTCCGTCATCTCATCTCGAACAATCCACATAGTCTCTTCACCAATTTTAGTGACAGCATCGGTGTCGCTCAGGGTATCTCCAACAATAAGCAAAGTCTCATCACCAACAAGATGTGTGGCAGTCGTGGCAGGCTTGGCAGCAGCAGAATCTGGGACAGTATTGTTTTGGCTCGGCAGTTGTAGCGGGCCTTGGGTTGGGGGAGCTACTTTTGTGGGTGCATCGTTCTTGGTTTTCTTTGCAAAGAATGCTTCTGTCTCCGCAAGGATTGCTTCTGCAGGGGTGACCGATTTGATGTGATCCAAATTGATTTTTCCTTTAGGGCCCCGACGCTTTTGGCGACGCCGACGCCGACTTCGTCGTGTTGGAGCAAAGGATCCAACTTGTGCGGTCGATACAGGTTTGGAAGATTCGGCTTCGGCATCGTCTTGGCTCTCCAAAATGGTTCCAGAAGCTGACATGTCCACGGTGGAATCATTCATCGAGCTGCCAAGAGTGCTCGATGGAAGCAGGTCAAAAGTATTAATCGATACATCGGCTCCCTCTTCAAAGGAAAAGCCACCCAGAAGATGAGAAGTCGTGTTGTTGCCTCCGTGCATAGAGTTTCCATCAACAGTAGTATCTCGGACCGAATCGACATCTCGGACTGAATCAGAAGAAATGGTTGACTGCTCGGAGGAAGGGCGATTGAACAGATCGAACAGTGCAGCTGGGTTGTCCAAGATGTTCGTTGGTGGTGGTGGTGGTGGATGTGGCAGCCCAGAGATGCCGGGGAAGTCAGAGTCAAATGGGCAGGGAGAAAAGGACCCAATGCGAGATACCCGTGGTGGAGTTGATGGCTCCAAGAGACCTAGCTGTGGCACAGGGAGATCTAGCTGGGAGATGGTGGTCGTCGTTCCATCAACATTGCCCGACGTGGCAGTTGGTTGCCGGCCCAAAGTGGTCGACACAGCAGCAGGTTGGGCTGGCCTGGATGAAGCTCGGACAGTATTGATAAAACGATGCAAATGGCCACGTCGGGACTGGAGAGAATTCAAAGTCGAACCTGAATTGGTAGGATTTTGAATTGTGGGGCTCGCTGGGTCGGATGCAAGAAGCCGTTGCCCCACCAAATTGGGAGTAGCAGCTTGGAGTGCACCGGTCACTGTCGTGGCAACATTCGACAAAAGATTTCGACTTCGACTTGGAGGCTTTGCATCCGGCTTGCTTGCTCCATTGATTGTAGTATCTGTTCCCTAAGAAAAGCAGAATAGAAAACAAACAGTTAGACTTGAATCGAGAACAAAGCAAAGCAAAGGCGGCATTTTGCATAAACACTGGTGTATAGTACCGTACGTACCTGTTGGGGAGATGACCGACTCGAGCTATCCGGCAATGGGGCTGCTCTTGCTTCGAAGGGAGACGTGTCGGGCGACTTGGGTTTTTCCACGGGAAGGCGGGTGGGCGTGGTTACAACAGGCGAGTCCTTTGTAGGGGAAGGACTTAGAGGAGGACGTCTTTGCTGGTCCATGAAGGAAGGTTGTGGAAGACGGCTTTGGTTGGCAGGAGCAGGAGACTGATTCACAGCCGAGCTGGTCAGCCGATTGCTGTTTGTAATGGTTTGCAATCCATTCATAGAGAATGATGCTGGATTATTTGTCGATGCCGGTCGTGAGTGAGGTCTTGGAGTTGTGACAAAGGGAGACTTGTTGGGCAACTTGGATCTGTCCACAGGAAGGCAGGTGGGCGTGGTTACAATGGCCGAGTCCTTTGTGGGGGAAGGACTATTTTGTAGAGGGGGGCGACTTCGGTTGTCACGAGCAGGAGACTCATTGATAAAACGATGCAAACCACCATGCCGGGACTGGAGAGACTTCATATTCGCTGACACAGGCTTGGTGCGATCCAAAGAAGCCGTTTCGGAAGGATCCAAAGTGCTAGCATCTTTTGAAGGATCCAAGGAATCTGTCTTGGAATCATGTTGGGAGGCGGTGGATCCAGCTTCCACAGTAGCCTTGATGAGGGTATTGTCTTCGGCATTGTCTTGGCTCTCCAATATGGTCTCGGCAAGGTTCTCCGTGGCTTGGTCGGAAGGTGAAACTTGCAAGTTGGGAGTACCATTTAAGAGGGCATGAGCAAGCTCTTGAATCATAGGACTTGCGTTAGAACTCACGACAGGGGGTGGACTCCACCTATCCCGTAGTAGAGGGTGTACGGGTGGCAGGGGACGTGTCGGTGGACGTGTAGGTTGAATGGCTGCGGCTGCATCTATTGGTCGGCTGGGGTGACTTGTATCTGTTCCCTAAGAAAAGCAGAATAGAAAACAAAGGGTTAGACTTCAATCGAGAGCAAAAGCAAAGCAAAAAAGGCTGCATGCATGCATGCCACTTTGGTTCAGCGAAGTGAAGAAGGATAGGCTTTGTAAAGTTTCCACCCCCTCCACTTCCAACGCCGTTTATGTTGACTCGCAAGGAGCAAAGAATTACTGATGGCACGCATGCATGCGAACACTGGTGGACCGTACCTGTTTGACGCGATCAGCTGACCGACTCGTGCTATTCGAAGAAGCATGCTTGCCAGTGGACTTGATCTTGTTGTTGTGCTTTGGCGCGGCAACGGCTGACTGACTGGTGCTCCTTGACTGAGAAGAGGAAGCTCTTGCATCGTTGACGCGATCAGCTGACTGACTGGTGCTCCTTGACTGAGAAGAGGAAGCCCTTGCATACTGGGATCGAGCAGGAGGATGCCGATAATTGGTTTGATTCTGTTGAGACCGTCCATGCTGACGCCAATCACGGTCGGCCATTGTCCAGTTGGGTTGCTGATGATTACTGGACCGTTGCTGATGGTGCTGAGGATTGTGAACCCGACGAGGTCGATTCTGATGATGCTCACGCCGACCACGGTGATGGTGATGCTGAGACTTTGCGCCCATGGACTTGTTGTATTTTCGATTATTCTGCTTGCGGTCAACGGTTACAAACTTGTTGTTGTGATTTTTGTTGGAATTTGGCACGGCAACGGCTGACCAACTGCTCGATTGAGATGATGATGTTCTTGCGACAGGAGGCTGACTTGAATTCCGGTGCTCATGAGGAGGTCTAGAGACGTTTAGAGAAGGAGGCGGCGCCATTGTCAAGTTGCTCGAATTGCGCGGATTGCTGCTTGAAACGGTTTCTTTTGGATTGAGATTCTTTTCGGAGGCTGGAAGAGCGCTTGCAACAGCTGGGGAAGGAGGACCTCGCTTGGCGTTCGCAGGATTTGAGTTTTGGGGAAGTTTAGGAGGCTGGGCCATGGTAGAAGATGCTGGAGGCTGGGCCATGGTGGAAGATGCTTGAGTGCTGGCAACGTCTGGGAAAGTTCCGAAGAGAGGAGGAGTGCTTTCAACGGCTGGGTCCGTCATGGAGGAAGGAGGAGCACTGGAGGAAGGAGATGCTTGATTTTGAGGAGGAGGAGGAGGAGGAGGAGGTTGCTTGGCGTTCGGAGGAGGTTTGGGAGGAGGCTTTCGAGGCGGCGTCATGGCTTGTTGTTGTTTGTTGTTGTAAAAGGGTAAAAAAAACAAGAGGTGTTTTCTGACTTGATGAAGTGCTTTTTGTGAGAGACTGAGAGAAACTTTTCACCAACCGAAACTTCACAAGAGGAAAACATCACACCAAAAAGAAACGGCACCAAATGAGAACCATTTTGAAAAAATCGCCCATGGTTTCATTTTTTGAAATAAAACAAAAATCAAAATCAAAATCAAATTCTTCACGATTGAATTCCAAAGTTCCAGAGTTTGTTTGGAGACAAGGGTAACGTCCTTTGGTAGGGTTAACCCCAATGGTGTACATGTATTGTGGATGAACTCGATGGTGTGCCGTTGGATGAACCGCTGGTAAGATGGAGGCATCCTTCCTTCCTTCCCTTTCTTCGACGGCAGGTACTGTAGAGTATCCAAGAACCACCATAGTGTCATGCCTTGATGCAGAGTTTCCAAGAACCATCATGTCATTATCCAACTTGACTGTCTAGTAGCGGTCAAGCAGAGGCCACTGTGTCAACAGGACCAACAGGAAGCGCCATCTTCTTGTCTTCGGTAACAGTATCTGGCGACAGCATCAAAAGTGGTTGAGGTTGGAGTCGAGGCGCTCAGTCAAAGATTTGCTGACACCCCGATCTTCTCGGAAATTAGGTTGGTGTTGCGTCAGTTGAGTGACGCTTAATAATTAACTTGTCAAATTACAGCCGGGTGATGGCAATCCGAGCCACAATTTGGACCTGAACCCATAGCTGGTACTACCGGGTAAAAAAACCCGAAGTAAGGCCAATAATAGGCAGCACACCCATAAGATAGGTTCGAAACTCATTTTTAACAATATGGCATCTCTGTTGCACCAATCACTCCATCTCTCCTCTAGCTAGCTATTGGTATGATTGACAAATAAATTCACTGGTTGCTGCCGACTCATTGCTCGTTCCACCCCTTCTTCCGTTCAAGAGCCCAGCATCAAGATTTATTTCGTGAATGAGGTATTCTCAGAGGTCACACAGAATACCACTCTCAGTAGCCCCAACTGGCTAGGCGGTAATAGTCGAGCAACACGAAACTCTTCTTGTTGCTGTTGGTTGGTTGTTGGTCTTGGCGACCATATCCCAGTGAATTGTCATGATGTGTTTTTCTTCTACAAAAGTGGATTGTTCCTCCCTAATGGTCTTGGCAACGGCGGTCAGTTCTTTTCAGAGGCCCAGAGTTGCCGTTTGGTGGCACGCGTTTTCAGCACCACCCACAGTTCAGATTTGGCTAGGCCAAAGATTTGACGCCCCCCTTGGCTGAAGGACAACTGATCAATGTGTAGAGTGAAATAAAACTGAACTATGAAAGCGGAATCTGTTGTTGCATTCGACCAGAGGTTGATTGTTGAGACGGGATAACTTCGAATCGAATGGTGGCGTGTATTCTTCGTTCCGAGGTACGGAGTGAGCAATCGCAAGCTTCCTCCGGTGGATTGGTCTTGGTCCCACAACTGAAAGTCGACCACTTGGTTTTCGTCGTGCGTCGCTTGGAAAAGGGCCGATCGAATGTAGTACAGTAGCTGATGAGCCCGTAGTTTTTCCATTGCTCCTCTTGCCACCCTTTCCTGTATCCTGCCCTCCTCTGGAACCGATCCACACCATTGGCAGTCCACTCTAACCCCCAGATACCGGTAGTAACTTCGGAAATACAATTGGCAATCAGAGCCGCAATAGTGGAACCGGCAGGCAGCACACCCAATAAGATAGTTTAGAAACTCTTTTCTAATAATACAATAGGGCATCTCTGTTAGCCTCATGAACAAAATCAATCTGAAGGTCCCACACCTGTATGCCCATCCGTAGATGGCCTGGTGTATTGTAAAGATGTGTTTCTACTACAAAAGTGGTCTTCATAGATCGCCATGATGTGTTTTCTACAACAAAGGATTGATTCTGTTCCGCTCCAATGGTCTTGGCAACGGCGGTCAGATTCTTTTCAGAGGCCCAAAGTCACTTCGTTGCTGTCGGTGGTCGTGGTATCGGTCGTTCCATCACTTCCATGGATGCTGTTCAAACCCTTGGCTTTTGTTGGTTGATGTTGATACGTTCAGCGACTAAGTACTCCAGTGATGGAATTGTCAGTGAGTGAGAACGGAGATTGGACGGGTGTACGGTATAACTCCAAGTCGCACGTCTTCCAAGGATGTACCGAGAGATCACTCCGAAAAGATACCGTTTGGTTCTTGGACCGTGGCTTTGTTCTTTGAAAGATTCATTCTTCATTCCAAGGTTCATCGTTGGTTGCCACGCATTCGTTCATTCATTCATTCACAAGCTTCGCTTTAATACAATACGTCTTCGTCCCGAGTCAACATATCCACCGATGCAGGTATACTCTCTTAATGCTGTACCAAGAGTGGCAGGGAATAGATCCAGTCAGAGTGGAAAGACGAACAACATTGCACAACCAGGTAGCTTGCTCCCCACCACGTCATACCGTACCTACTTCGTTGATTCGATTCGTTGTCGTTGAGCTTGGATCGGCACTCTGGTGGTTTCACGTGGCAGTACTGTACCGTGGTAGGTGGCCATATTTCCTCGTGAGCGGGGTGTTTGCTGAGCTTGGTCGGTGCTCTGGTGGTGTGGAGACTTGCGGTAGTAGTGAGAGTTGCATTTCAATGGTCTCCCTCCTTCAATCATTCATGTACCACCATTGCATTGACGGCTGCGTGGTGTTCGATCGTCGACGTTTGCAATGTGTTGGATGGTGCAACGGTGTAGGCAAATACGGAGGGGTGTATGCAATGGGTGCAACGGTTTTTATGGCAAAATGTGGAGTTGTGGCCTGGAAGGATCAGCATGCCAATGGACTGGCTTGCCAGGAGGGGCTTGCTGAGATTCAAATTTGAAGTACAGTACCTAGAGTATCGTATCTTGGTCCCGGTATCTGACCAGTATGTCAGGTAAAGCTGTTATGCGGCACGAATTCAGAAGCTGGACTGCATGCTCTCACTTTTCGGCTTCAAAAAGTTTCCATGTCCGAGCATACTACTCCCTGGTATCTCCCCACGGCCGATCTACGTACCGGTATCATACCGGTATCTATCTATCAGAGCTACTACATACTGAGTAGATCTAGCTAGCAAGTAGCCACAGTGTAGTAGCGGTAGTCTACATTGTACCATAGGAGCTACCGTGCCGGCAGGTGCAATACATTTTAAAAAATCCTGGTGTAGAGTGGTCGGCTCCCCCGCTCTTTTCAACACCACTTGAGCTACTGTACGCATAGAGTCGAGACGAGTCTAGCAAGACTATGCATACCGCTACCGGTAGCTGCGAACGTAACAACACCCATGCATGCATGGGACATGGATACGGTACATGTAAGTACAAAGGAATACTTCTAGGCTAGTAGCTACATGTACTTACTCAGAACTCCGGTGTAGTTGCTTTTTTCGGCTGCCTTTGCCACTACAGCGTAGAATAATAACGGTACGACGACTGGCCACAACTTACTGTGGAAGCCCTCTGGACATATCGACATATCTACGATCAGGCCTCGAATGCGTGTTAGCAAGGCAGTGAAATAGCAGTGTTTAGCTATCGTCGATTACGCTGGCATGTTTTAAGGGCATGTTTATTTATGGGCATGTCCAATCTTTTAAGGGCATGTTCTCTGGTGTTTCAATGAAGGCTTAAAGGCATGTTTTGAGGCATTAGGGGCATGTTTTAAGGGCATGTTTATTTAAGGGCATGTTTAAGGGCATGTTGAAGATTAAGGCATGTTTCAAACCGTCCTCAGTCGTGGGAAGTTCAATTTTTTAAAAATCCTGAGTTCAAACCGTCGGACGGTCCAGCGTACGATGTACCAACGTTCAAAACTCCCTGATCAGGGTGCGGAATAACACACTGCTCGAAAACTCCCTGATCAGGGTGCAGAATAAGTTTAATCCTGAGCAGGACAAGGTGTGACTAAGATGAGGGACTCAACGTCATCCGCCTATTGAGCGTATCGTACTTCGGTCCACAACGCAATCGGCAACCCATCATCGTCATCCAGTAAGCCGCCACCACCTTGAAGTGGCTTTGGGTATAACCCCATCAACCCCACAATCACAAGGACAAGGACAGAACACAATTTTCTGTTGCATTGGCGATATCACATTTGTTCTTTTAAAAAGCAGTCCATCACAATGCGTTTCTCCAGTGCGTTCCTCTTCCTCTCTCTAACAACGGTAAGTCGGCTAGCCGTAAGCGCTACCAGCTCAGATACGGTTGAGTTTTCGTTGTGTTTGTACTGTATGTAACAACGATATTCGAATTGAAGAGGAAGCAGATCATGCATGTGGAGACTCCAGATGCACCCGAAATGGTCGCTAAGCACAGGGTATCTTGGGAGCGCTAATGCGAAGTTCATGGATCCAAGCAGGAAGCAGGAAGAATGGCGTTTGGAAGGGCTCTTGGATGTTGTTCCGTGGAGACGACTTCAGAAGTTGTTCGACCCACATCAAGCCCCAATGAACAGCAAGGTCCTTCTTGTTACGATAGCTCTATTATCTCGCCATGACAGGCTACCCAAGCACTGTTGCGCCGGACCTGGCATGGCCCATGACCGCATCCATCATCCATCATGGTGGATTTGTTCTTCCTGAATGTCAGTCGACTCATTCGACTAAATTTGCTTCCGATCGCGCGTGCATCGCGCGAACTTCCAAGTTCAACAACCGGGTTCCGTATCTTTGAAGTTGACCTTTCATCCATGCCTCCTGGCTGGAGCTCTTGGTTTGAGAATCATGTTCCGACCTTGCCTCGAACCTAACTTGTATTGGACCGCCTTGACACCTTGCTGTATGACGCAACACTGACCAGATTTGTTGCTTGTTCTTCTTCTTCTTGTCAATCGAATCTTTGGCAAATCACCTCAACTCTTGACTTGACTGACTTGGTCCTGATTAAACTCCACTCGACTTTCTAAAGGCCGCGACTGCCTTCGTTCCCGTGGCCCAACACGCCGCCCGCACCAGTCCCCTTTCGCAAGCGGCCGATGGCTCGAACATCCCAGGGCCTCCCTACTCGGGGCCCGCCGTCAAGCCCATCTTGGACTCGATCGAATCCCCGGACGATATGAAGCGATTAGATATGCGTCAACTCAAGCAGGTATGTTTTCGTCGTCGAGAGCCCGTGCTCGGCCAATGCCTTCTGGTCCAGACACAGATGCTCACTCGTTTTCGTCTCCCACCATTTCACTTGTCAACAATAAATACATAGTTGGCCAACGAAGTTCGATGGGAAGTCTTGGAATCCGTCTCCAAGACGGGTGGTCACTTGAGTTCGTCCTTGGGTGTCAACGAATTGACCGTGGCTCTCCACTACGTCTTTGACATGCCCGAGGACGACATTATCTGGGATGTCTCGCACCAATGCTATGCTCACAAAGTCCTAACTGGACGTCGACACCGCATGTCCGGACTTCGACAGGCCGGTGGTATCTCTGGTTTCTGCAAGCGCAAGGAAAGTGAATACGATTCCTTTGGTGCTGGACATTCCACCACATCCATCTCGGCCGCACAGGGTATGAGCATTGCCAAATCCATGCTCGGTAAAAGAAAGAACAATTGCATTGCTGTCATTGGTGATGGTGCCATTACCGGAGGTATGGCCTACGAAGCCATGAACTCGGCGGGATACTTGAAAAATAGAATGATTGTCATTCTCAACGACAATGGACAAGTCAGTTTGCCCACTGGAACCCCCAGTGCCGGTGGTGTCGTGCCCGCCTCGCAGCTGTCGGCCTACACATCGAACTTGTTGGTCTCCAAACCGTTCCAAGATTTCCGTTCCTTCGCCAAGAGCTTTAACAAATTGCTTCCCAGTCAAGTGCAAGATGTCAACAAACGTCTCGACGAATACGCTCGTGGTATCGTGTCGGGAGGTACACTCTTTGAGGAATTGGGATTCTACTACGTCGGACCCGTGGATGGACATGATTTGGACAACATGATCCCCATTCTGGAAAAGCTCCGTGATTCCGACAGCAACAAACCCGTCTTGCTGCATCTCAAGACCGTCAAGGGATACGGATACCCACCTGCACTGGAGGCTTCCGATCGTATGCATGGTGTGGGCAAATTCAATCTTGGCACCGGTGTCCAAGTCAAGGGTAAATCCGTGGCTCCTTCGCTGACATCCATCTTTGCCAATGCATTGATTGATCAAGCCGCGGAAGATCGGTCCATTGTCGGTATCACTGCCGCCATGCCCGGTGGTACGGGAATGGATATTTTCGGACGACGATTCCCCAAACGTACCTTTGATGTGGGCATTGCCGAACAACACGCCGTCACCATGGCTGCCGGTATGGCCTGCGAAGGATTAAAGCCATTCTGCTGCATCTACTCCACTTTTATGCAACGCGGATACGATCAAGTTGTCCACGACGTGGCCATTCAAAACTTGCCCGTTCGAATGATTTTGGATCGTGCCGGATTGGTCGGTAACGATGGACCAACCCATCATGGATGCTACGACTTGGCGTACCTTGGTTGCATCCCCAAGTTGACCATCATGGCACCCAGTAATGAAATCGAATTGAGAAACATGGTTGCTACCTGTGCCGATTTTGATGATGGTCCTACTGTCCTTCGATACCCACGTGGAACTGGATACGGTGCCGAAACATTGGAAAAACTGTTCGGATACAAGTTGGAGAATGGTGAAGTTCCTACCAAGGGTAAGTCCAGCTGGAAAAGGGACGATGCGCTGTTGTGAGATATGACTAGGGACTAACAATGGAATTCTTGGCTATGCAGGAGAAATATTGGAAATCGGAAAGGGTTACATTGCACGCAGCATTGGTGGATTCAACAACAAGGAGTCTAGCAGCCGCGGCAAGTCTCGCAAGGACCGTGTTGCCATTCTTTCCTTCGGAACTCGTCTTCACGAATCTTTGCAGGCGGCCCAAGAAGTGGAAGACATGGATCCCAGTTTGGGTGTGACCGTTGCTGATGCTCGTTTCATGAAACCTCTGGATGTGGATTTGGTGCGACAATTGGCTGATGAGCACTCGGTCTTGATCACCATTGAAGAAGGCTCCATTGGTGGATTTGGCGACCACGTGCTTCACTTTTTGGCCTTGGATGGATTGATGGACGATGGCAACTTGAAGTTCCGTCCCATGGTTATCCCCGATACCTACTTTGAAACTGCCACGCAATATGAACAATACGAACGGGCTGGACTCAACTCGGAGCACATTCGAGGCACCATCTTGCGATTGACAAAACGAATGAATGTCCCCGTTCTGGAAGAAGAGGAGGTGGAAGTTGAGAACTAGGAAGAGCACGGTCGTTTCGCCGACTCAACATTGGGAGTGAGAACACAACGCTAGAAAACAAAACAGCACTGCTACAGCTTGTATGGACGAGGTAGTTGGAGGCTGACCAAACTTGCATAATATTGTTTTTACAAAATGGCAGGCGGTGCCATGGCCACTATTACTACTCGGATAGATGCTTTTGTTGCAACCTGATTACTCCTGGCATAGCGCGATGAATAGGCACTACGAAAAGTTGCCGACGCTGCTGTTGCCTAAAACTCCCGTTGAGGGTTGTCGCCGTGAATGATTGCCTATTTCGTTGGCTGGACACGACAGTGTTTCATCCCTTGCCCCCCGCAAGATCAGATTTACGCCTCTGGAGACCCCGTGGCCTTGCGCTTTCGTGCGCTGTTGAGGTCCAGGGTGCGTCCGTGGCTACTATGGCTAGCAACCGGCAACCACGTTGAAGGCTGAAGACGGAGCAGCCCGAATTGTAGATTCGTGATCATTGTCTGCTTGGCATCACCGGTAAATTTCAAAAAACCAATGCCACGACCAATCGCCTCAGCCGAAACCACTTCAACAAAGTCCTCGAGTTGGGCACTTTTTGCTTTGCCACGCCCACAGAAATTCAACATTGTTGTGTAGTCGATGAGCCTCTGCTTGTCGTTGCCTCTGGTCCGATCAAGGAACCAGGTTTTGTTGATGCGTCTCTTCAATTCAGGAAAAAGTAGCGAAAATGCGTCGATTGTAACAGCATCCTTAGAGATCAAAACCAACCTGAATCGTGTATTGCGACCAAGAATCGTCAGCATCTCATCCTGGTACATATCAACTTCCGTTTGGTTCCGCAAATACTCCAGCCGGAGGTAAGCCATAGTATTACTCTTGCCAACAGCATCAATCAGTGGCAATAGCAGCCCTGCTTCCGCTGTTTCACCCTGCACCATCAGATCCAGAAGTCTTCCCTGCTTGACCAAACCACACAGAGACTCACACAACTCCTGGGACACCTTCCATGGTGGTTGAACGAAAATATGCAAACATTGGAGGTTTTTCATGTGGACGAGCAAGCTTTGTATGGGGGAGAAGTCCGGTTCATGCTGAGGATGATTGTACGAAATTGAGAAAACTTGAATACGCGAGTTCCCTCCACTCTCTTCGAGCAGTCTTTTTGCTGGGTCAACCATTTCCTTCAGCGATCCATCATTTGGACCGGTAGCTGCCTGGATTCCAAAAGTTTCGATGTGCAGGTACCTGGTGAAATTGGTTCCCCGGAAGAGCATGGGAAGCATCTCGGTGACCTCTGCTCTGGTCAACTCCTTGCGGCGAATGTATATTGTGTCCGTTTTCTTCAGAATGACATCAAAAGCTTCCATACTACGTGGATCACTGAGAGATGTTCTGATTTGCTGACGGAGGGGTAGGTGCAATGGCAAATGGGAATAGCTGCCAAGAGTGAATGCACTGAATTCTCTTTTACTGGGCAAGCATTGTAGCATTGAGACCAGCAGATCCCGAGGGAAAATGGTGGAAAACAGTGCCATGCTCAGCGGACAGGCGAGAGTTTTATCCGTCAGGCATCCCGGAAAAGTGTACACAAGCTTCACAAGGTTCGCCATGACCTTTGCCGACTCCCAACTACGCGCAGGTTCTGACTGCAGTACAGGAATGGCGTCCACCAATTGCCTAGCCAGAAGTAGAGTAATTTCACGACGGCTAACTCGCTTCTTTTCGACAAGAAAACGTAGGACCTCAGGACGAGCGTTGTACTGGTAGCGGAAGGCATCCTCAATTACTTCTTTCGTCAGAGATTCTGGATTGCGGTTGTACAGATACTCGACTCTTGACAAAAGTGCTCTTGACCGTACAGCCGCTTGTAGGTTGGAAGGCTTGGCGAAGAGTGATGACAAAAGCTCTCTTGCCCTTTGAAAGGCCCTTTCAGCCTCTGGTCGGTCAGACCCTTGCCTGGGCCTCCAGATTCTATCCATACTAATGCTTTCGGGGCTTGAGATGTTGTTGTTGTCCTGTCTGGTTTGAGGGAACAGCAGCAGCAGCAGCAGTAGTCGGATGAACGGATTGCGAGAGGAGAGGAGATGAAGTTGGTTGGTTGCTCCGACGTCGACGCTTTGTGTTGTCCAAAAGCGAAGAAAAAAAGCGGTTATGCGAAAAATAACATCAGCCACTGTAGCTAGCTAGGCGTAAAAGCCCCCCAAATTTTCGACCCCAAATAAATGGTGCCGAAGAGAAAGGAAAGTGTCACACTTTCTAAGGGTCACCCCCCCTATTTTATCATAACGTTCGAGATCTTTCTCTGCTGACCCAAAATATTATTATTATTAAAAGAGATCATTACCTAAAAGATCCATCAAGCTCCAACAGGCCAGCAAGAGTGATGAAGAAGCCCAGCGCCGCCACTATTACGTCATCATGTACCATCTTGTTGTTGATGACACTGAGTGCAATATCGAGCGCATCCGCCAATGTCTACGCCATCCAATTGCACCCACGTGACGCACGGCACAAAAGCCGCCGTTCCTTATTGGAAGCTCACGACAACAATAATAAGCTGTACAACGATGGAGGCATGGACTACTTTGGATCCATTGCCATTGGAAATCCTCCTCAGACGTTCCGCGTCTGCTTTGACACTGGATCCAGCAACTATATTGTGGTCCCTCAAGTGAACTGTTCGTTCTGCTGGGACCGTGACGGCCATGCCAAGGACATGTACAATCATCAAGTCTCCACTACGTACGTATCAACAGGCAGAAGAAGAAGAAGATCTATCCGCCACTTTTTCCTATGGATCCGGAAGTGCCACGGGCATCTTTAGCACGGACGATGTCACGTTGGCTCCCGGTGTGGTAGCGCAAGGACAGCGCTTTTTGGAAGCCATGGGCGAGCAAGGGAATTTGGGCACCTTTTGGGACGATGGCATTGTCGGATTGGGGTTTCCGGCTCTGGCGTCACCCGGATCGCTGCCGATTATGGAAACACAGATACGACAAAATCAACTGGACCAGCCTATATTTTCCTTTTATTTGAATCCCCATGGACCCGGAGAGCTGACACTGGGAGGCTACAATCCGCAGAGATTTGACTGCCATCTTCGGTTTTCCAAAGTCGTCCAACCCGCCTATTGGCGCATTGTCGTGGATCAGGTGGTGGGCAAAGTGGGTGGTCGGGAGTATTCCGTGACGTCCACATTTTCGACCATCCTTTCGGCCATTGTGGATTCGGGCACATCCCAAATTGTCGGACCTTTGGAAGATGTCCAAGCATTGGCAGCTTTGGCGGGTGCTTCCTTTTACGGTTCTGGCGGCTACTGGCTGGACGATTGTGCCAATCTAGTGCCGGATGTTTCCTTTCGAATCGATGGACACGACTATGTGATTCAGGGCGAGGATTTGATTACCCCGTACCAGCTTTCGGACGGGAACTACCTGTGTCACTTGGACATGAGTGCTTCTAGCAGTACTTCCACTTGGATTTTGGGATATCCCTTTATGAGGCAATACTACACTGTCTTTAACTATGGCGAGCAGAAAGTTGGATTTGCTCCTGTGCGCCGACCACATCAAGAAGACTCGGGTTCCAGAGGTGGTACGAGTGGCAGCACCAGCAGGAAGAAGAAGGGTTGGATGGAATTGCTGAGTCAAAGTGTGGCATTGAAACCCTCCTTCCTGGCGCTCGGTCAAGTGCGTCGTCTCTGAATTCCATTCTTACTTCTAGAACACGACAAGGAAAAACTATGCCTCTACTAGAGTTTGCCAAAATGATCCACCGCTAAAGGCTCATAGCAGCTGAGCCAGATTGTGTCTACGGCATGCTCTCTTGTCGGACACATAGCTATAAAAACTATATCTATCCCACTCGACTCATAGATAGAAGGCATACTAGCTAGTACATATTCATAACTGCTAGCTAGCTATCTTCTTGTTTATTAGTAAGATTATTTTGACATTCCACGCCCCAAATCTCTATCCGATAGATCATGATCCTCCCATAGAAATCGGTAAAGTCGCCAAACACCAGTTTGATGGCTTTGGTTGTTGATTCCTTGGCGTCTTCTTTTGTCAGTGGAAAACTCTGCACATCGTGTACGTCGTCGGGTTCCACTTCTTGCCATGATTCCCAGTCTTTTGTCGTTGGAGATGATGATTGTTGTTGTATTTGTATGTGACACGTCTCTGCCGCAAACCCCGCTTGGAATTGAAGTTTGAGTTGGGTGGGTTGGATGGGACGTCCAAATTGAATCAGGTACCATTGTGGGTCGTCGTTGGAGCTGTTTCCATCGGAATACCAACAGCTAGACACATCCTCGGACTTCAAAGCATTCATGGGTCCGTATTCTTTCATGTTGCGATGTTGGACCGAGGAGGCTCTAATTTTTGAGAATGCAAAGTGAGAAAGAGGAGTGAGCCACATCTTGTGTTTTGATTGGCGATTCTTTCCCTCCTTCCAATTGTCAATTCAGACTGGCTCACTTACTTGGCGGAAACACCAGTGGAAGGGTGGCTAAGAAGAGTGATGGCATTGTCACTCTTCTCCTTGTCGGATGGAGACGCCATGGTCGCTGTCTTTGTCGGGATT
The DNA here is from genome assembly GCA_903772945.1 of Seminavis robusta. Lineage (NCBI taxonomy): Eukaryota > Bacillariophyta > Bacillariophyceae > Naviculales > Naviculaceae > Seminavis > Seminavis robusta. The sequence goes on from CAICTM010000196.1 coordinate 26,391, forward strand.
CGGGTGGTGGTTGGTGGTTGAGAGGTTCTTCCATTTTTCACACGTAGAGTACAGGTTATCATCAAAATGCTAGAATAATTGGTGATTGGAAGTGTTTTTAGTCTTTTACGGAATTGTTGCTCATTTCCACTAAAAATGTTTAGGGATAAAGTTGGGAATCAATCCGTTTGTTCGTGACCCGACTTAAATATCTTTTTGGGAGTGACGTGTTCATGGCGCAATGCTGCCATATCCTCCAAGAGTGAGCCATGACGATCCATTCTCTGTTTTTGCCTTCACGATCATTGCATTGCCATCATTCTCACTCACATCCTTACTGTACAGGTGCATCCTTCTTCTCTTCCATATCCCAACGTAAAAACAAACTAGCAATTATCCAAACCATCAAGCCATGTCCTCCACAACCACTTTGGCCCGGACCGCCCTTCAGCGAGTCACTCGGCATCAGACTAATGCAGTGCGTACATTTGCTGCCTCGTCGGAAAACTTGGTCAAGACGGCGTTGAATGATTTGCACAAGGAATTGGGAGGAGACATGGTCCCCTTTGCCGGATACGAATTGCCCGTTCTGTACAAGGGAGAAAATGGTGGAGTCATGAAGGAACACTTGTGGTGTCGGGAACAAGGCAAGGCAGCCCTCTTTGATGTTTCCCACATGGGTCAGGTGAGTTTTGATAAATACTAAATAGTGGTATTTGGAGAATGGATATCAGAAAACTGTTTCTCTAAACATGTTGACCGTTCTTGCCAATATTGCTGATTGTCTGATCATCTGACTCCTGACCTTGCTACCGGTACTGTGGACTTGGCTCCGATCACTCTATTCATTCTATTCTATGTTTCAATCCATATCCAATCCTTTGAATTGATCAATAAAATCAGATCCGCTGGCACGGTGCTGACCGCGTGAAATTCTTGGAATCCGTGGTGGTGGGTGATATTGCCGGATTGGCTCCGGGTCAAGGATGTCTGTCGTTGGTGACGAATGAAAAAGGTGGTATTATCGATGATACCGTCATTACCAATGCCGGTGATTTCGTCTACATGGTCGTCAATGGCGCCACCAAATTCGGTGACATGGAACATTTTCAACAACAAATGACTGCCTTTGGTGGAGATGTCACCATGGAATATCTAGAAGATTCCAAACAACTGCTTGCTGTGCAGGGACCCGGTGCCGCGGCCGCCGTGGCCAAACTCTTGCCGTCCGATTTTAACCTTGAAAAAATGGCATTCATGACGGGCACCGCCACCACGTTGGACGGCATTGAGGAATGTCGCATTACCCGTTGTGGTTACACTGGCGAAGATGGATTTGAAATTGCCATGCCCGCCGAATCGGCCGTCTCGATTGCCTCCAAACTGCTCGAGGATCCCACTGTGAATCCCACTGGATTGGGCGCACGAGATTCCTTGCGTTTGGAAGCGGGATTGTGTCTGTACGGCAACGATTTGGATGCAACTACAAATCCCGTCGAAGGCAACTTGACATGGACCATGGGAGGCAAGGACGGTCGTCGTCGCAAAGAACAAGGATTCGTAGGTGCCGAGCATATCTTGACACCGGAAGGCAAACTGAGAAAGGTCTCACGAAAACGAGTGGGAATCATGGGCATGAAGGCACCAGCCCGAGGTCACGCGGAACTCTACGACGAAACGGGTGAGACCCAGATTGGTGAAATCACGTCGGGGACATTTTCACCGTGTCTCAAAAAGCCCATTGCCATGGGTTATGTCGATGCGGCCTACCAAAAGGCCGGTACCAACGTGCAAGTCAAGATCCGAAACAAACTGCAACCTGCGGCTGTCACCAAAATGCCCTTTGTCGAAGCACGATACTACCGTGTTCCAGAATAAAACAAGCGTGCTAGCTGTTGACGAGAGCGGATCGGCATCCATGGCTCTTAGGATTTTGCACCGCCCCAGACAAGATATTACATAGCATTATTTTTTAAAAAAAAGGAACATGCCATTGCCCAAGATATCGTTGGAGCACCCATGTGGTCTCCCATTCCAATTTGGATCGGTTTCAGCCCATCCAGGTTACTGCTTGCATCCTCGTTGTAGGCAACACTGCTTGCCTACGTCTTGTCTACTCAGCGTCATAGCCAAGCTGGCTATTCAGCAGCCTCGCAATCCGATGAGCACTTGCGATTCTGTCTTGCTCCGAGTCGGAATCTCCTGCCACTAGACTTTGTCAAGCAACAGCATCCATGTCATCCGTCGGCCCTCCGTACCCCGAAGCAGCTGCCTGATGGTTTGCTTGGATGCCAGATATACTGCCGCAGGGTGACCGACAGAGGCTCTGTCGCCCTCCCCGTCCTCGCGTCTTTTGTCTGTGAACGCACATTCTCTAGTACGTTGGTTGCCGGTAGGAACGGTCTGCAGGGCATACTGTACCCATAGGGCATCAAAAGGCGCGCGCTTTTGTCTCCTCCTCTTTGATGATCACGGGGAGGTTGCATTTAAAGTGGGAGCGCGACCTGCAGTACCAGCCCAACACAGCTGTGAGCTGCTGTGACCACGTATTTATTTGGCAAAGAAGAGCACGGAATGTCATTCGACACTTCTCCAACAGTGTCCTGGCCTTGACGAGCCTTCCTTGAGACCCTTGCAAGAGTGTGAAGCAACCTTACCTGAACTAGCTAGCCAATGCTGTACATGTTGTACCCTCCTTTGCAGTTAGTTGCAAGCCATCCCAAGAAAAGTACAGAGTCAATCCTTGGTCTAAGTGAAAATGCTGTTATGAATCTTGGAATTACTTTAAATGGTTCTTCATGAAGCTAATATACAGAAAAGGTCTTGCCAGGCAACATGGCTGTGGTCGTACGGTGTGCTGGAGCTTATGCTTGCTTGTTTGCTTTGATTTGGCATGCCTGTTACATCGCTTTAAGCAGCCGAACTAGCCCGGCGACCCTCATGATCAGGCTGGCTGGAAACAGAGCCTCGACTACCCGTGCGCTTGACTCGGCGCTTGCCACCAGACGATGGCTTGGAGTTTTTGAGACTTTGGAGGCACAGGGACGCGTGAGGACTGTCCACCGAACCATACAACTCCAACAGTTGAATGACTTCACTTGGGTCCATCTCCTTCATGTTTCCTGCCACAAACTCAGCTTGGGTCATTCGTCGTTCCTTCTTCACTTTGGTTTTGCCACCAGTGACGGGATTGATCAAGCTGGCTGCGCGGTCTGATGCACCGTCATCAGCCTTGGATGCCGAATGGCGGAAGAGGCCTAGTCCTCTCTTGGAAGCTTTGGCCTCGGCGTCCTTGGCCCCTACGATTGACGCAGAGCGACGAAAGGTACTTCCCGTTGCCACGGTATCCTTGATACGCCTCTGCAAATCGTCCGCACTTCGTGTAGCCCGCATCTTGGTGGAGATCCTCGTACTTTGGCCCCGGGCATTGGCGATCCTGCTTTGAAGGCGGTTGCTCTTGTCGTCAGTCATGTTGAATGCTGTGTATGAAAGTAATACAGAAGATGCTAGCTTGGATTTCATGATGAATATGTGAGATTCAGTTTTGTGAGCCTTCTAGCTAGGAATCGTTGCGGTTTGCAGAGAGACTTTGAGGTTGCTTGAAGAGCTCTTGAAGTGGATCTCCACATCCACACTGGTACCAATCAAACAGAGTGCCAGTACAGTGTAGTCCAGAAATAATAAGAAATTTAGAAAAGCACTAGCTAGAGTCTACGTGTACCGTCGATGAATGTCATTCTCGATTGATGAAGGAGTTTGAGGGCTGTACCGGTGGACCGAAACAGCTACCGAAACCTCTCGATGGTACCGGTAGGGTTCTTGGCAAACTGACAGAAGGGAACTTTGTATGATTTGGACAGTATCAAATCTCCAACGACCTATTCGCATATTGACTCCTGATGCATGCAATAAGACCAAATAAGTTGAAGAAACAGCTATTCTTATATGAACCCACAAACACGTGGTGGTCTTTTCTGGGTTCTTTTCATCCACTTTATCGACCATGATGTTTGTGTTGTCTACTACTAGCATCTTATCACTTTTTTGAGGACTCCCTGACTCCCAAGTTTTCTCCATAGTCCTCCAGAGTCACACTCGGTACTCAGAGCTGATAACCCTCTCTTATCTTAGATCTAGCTAGATATCTTGTAATGATTCTTGACTCATGACTGAACAGTCTTGATCTTTGCTTGTTTCAGGAACTGGGTAATTCCTGGTTCCTCCCCTTTGGCCTTGAAAAAGGACTCGAATCAGGAGAACAAAAAGAGCTACAAAAAGTATAATACTATACAGTACTCGAGTACACAACTACAGTGAACCAGCTATTTAATTAAGCTCAGCCACTGCGAACTATGCATATGCATAAGACCGCGCAGAGACGATGTTGCTTGGCATTGCAAAAAATCCTCCCGCAGCCCGCAGCAGCTCGACTTTTGGCCCTTTATTAGAAGATGGTAAATCGGTAATTGTAGTCTACTCAGTAGCTAGCTACTATTAATAGTGCAACGTTTCTGGATGTTCTGAATTTATATAGTTCTTGGAGCTTTGCGTAAACAGGTTACGTTGTTACGTTACTTCAATCATCTGAAGGGGCTGTTCGCCTGAGTTCCTTCAGCTGTTGCTTCTGAAAAGACCTTAAAACCGAATGACTGCAATGAAGTGGAATGAACCGGAGAACTACCGGTACCGGTACGTGGTGGTCTTTTCTATTACTAGTAGCGGCTCTAGCTAGAAAACAGATAACTTATAACTTCACTTCTTTTTCTCACTGTTCGACCACACGAGACCATGAGCTGACCATGTATGTTGCTTGGCATCATACGTAGCAACTGTCAACCCAGTCCAGCTTGACCATAACACTTTGCAACGTTTCTACATGTTCTAACTAGAAAGCTTTGGGCGGTCACAGCTAGGGAGGACTCAGTAGGGTCTAGTAGCTTAAAAATGCAACGTTTCTGCATGTTCTGAATTTGGTTCTCGGAACTTGGAACTTTACGTAAACAGGTTACTTCTACTGTCTACAGTAGAAATGTAGAAATAGAGACAAGCATCAAGCATCTGCGAGGGTCGACAAGGCTGTTTGCCTGAGTTCCTTCAGCTGTTCCTTCGGAAGAGAGGTTAAAACGGAATGACTGCAATGAAGTGGATTGAACTGGAGAACTGCGTGGGATCTTTTCTAACTTCCTTCTTTTTCTCACTGCTCGTGTTTTCTGCCGACCACACAGAGACCATGACCTGACCATGTTGCTTGGCATCAACGTACATGTGCAATGTCATGAGCTCGTTCATGCGCAACTGGCAGCAGCTCAAACCCAGTGTCGCTTGGCCATAACACTTTGCAACGTTTCTACATGTTCTAGCTATTAATAGGCTAGAAAGCTCTGGGCCCTCACCTTTCATCTTTCCTTAGATTTTTTACTCGGGAGGTTTCTTGCGGTTTGCGGTGTGAAGTGTCATCCTGGTGGGGAATTTAGACAACTTGAAGCAATCATCCAGTCGCTGGTTGCACTTTGTGCTGGTACCTGCCAGTTTGAAGGGAAAAGGTACCACACCATACTCCCTGTAACTTTCGTCCTCCCCAATCTGCAAATCTTTATCTACGCTCCTCCAGTGAAGACAAATAAGAATCGTGTAAAGACAATAAGCAGTACTGTAGCAGCTCCTATTAGCTAGTATCAACTACCCAGCCAATGTTTGGAAAACTGCTGCTTTTGAGACTCTGAAGTCTGGCGGCAGCTAGTCCACTGGCTCGTAGCTGAACATCAGCCAGCCACAAGTCATGGTGTATGTCAACTCCTTGTTGGTCAATGGAGTTGCCGCTGTAATGTTCCAGCCAAACGAAACACGAACAGCGAACTGCCCACCCCAGAACCAGCATCTTTTGGCTGCGACTAAACTTTAGTAATTGTCGCACTGAGCACCTCGCTGTGCCACTTGCTTGGCTGTCCTCCCACACCACAAATCGCGGCTCAGTTCTGCTCGTGGCAAGCATCCAAATGCCAAATGTCCATGCAAACTTCTGCTGTATCCAGCCAGCCAATCTTTGGAAAACTGCTGCCTTTGAGACTGCTGAAGTCCTCTGGCTACTAACTCGCTAGCTACTGGCTAGCTAGAGGGTAGGCTCCCTCTTTTCCAGCGCTAACAGCTAGCTAGAGGATCGTAACAGCGCAATGGAACTTGTTTGGATGCAAACTTCTCGAAGCTCCTTGCCTGGAATAAAGTACCCCAACCAGAACAGCTACCGGTATGCTCCACGGCGATTTGGCCTGGCATAGCATCTCCAATAGAATCGAATTGGATCTTGGCTTCGCATTCGGTACCGTACCTGGTAGCTGGTCAGATGTCGAGGCGACCCACACTCTAGCTAGCAACTAGTAGCTAGCTAGAGCCAGCCAGAGCAAACTCTGACCAGAATTGCTGGCGACGGTAGACGGTCTGGGTGCTGAGATGGCTCGCTCAGCTACAGGGAGCTTTTGCCTGCTGTCGTGCTGCGTGATATCGCTTTGCTTGCCATTGTGAAAAGCAAGGCTTTGGGGGGACATGGGCTGCATATCGGTAGCAGCCCTTCCTGCAGCACCCGTATGAATGAATCGAACTCTTTGATACCAGCACGGCCAGCTCCCTGGCTCTTGCAAGCAAATTTTGCATACACGTACGGTGGGAGGTGGGAGATGGTTCGCGGGTGCAAACTAGCTGGAAGGACGTGCCTAGTAGCAGAGATTGCTTGGTTGTGTCGTTGATGGAATGGCACGTTCCGCTCACCGTCTCTGGCCTCGATGCCTGGCTAGACTAGGATTACCGTCTGATTCGATGGACTCCCTGCATTTTTGATCAGATTCCAATTTCCCAGACTCCGTTATGAGTCAATGACATACACCAACCGGCCGTGGGTGCAGTCCAAGTGGCTTAGCTCGATGTAGAAAGATGGCACAATTGTAGTACACCTTTTATTTTCAAATATCAGTTGCTTACACTACCTGCTGCCGTCTTTCTCATCTCCCTGGCTGATCGGGAAAATGATTGAAATATCGCCGTATCAGTTCTCGACTGATGACTTGGTCATCCTTTTGCGCATCCGGATGAAAGAGCAAGTCTTCCATCCATAACGTGGCGCGACGTGCAATCATCTGTGCTTCATCCTCGTGATCCAACACCCACTGCATCTTCTGGTGGGCATCTTTTCCATACGGCTCCATGGGAATATAATGCTTCCACGGAACCAATAGTTCTTCCATCCCCCAAGTCGTTCTCGTCGGCTCGGGCATGATGACCACACTGTTACTGTACAGCGCCCATTTCAACCCCGAAGCGACATCATTGCCTTCCGGCATAATGAGCGCTTTGAATTGCAGCTGCGAAGCGAGGCCCAGAGGTCTGCCGAGTAACCTGATAGAAGTTCCATTGTATGGTATTCGGGAAGGAACACGGCCCAGTTGACCTGTCGATTTGGCATCCACCAAATCCGAATGCAGGTTGTGCAGGATGATGGCACAACGACGAATGATTAGATATTTCTGTGCATCATGCAGTGTTGTTTGTTGGGCTTGCCTTTCGTGAGGTGAATTGTTCCCGGTGAGTTTACCCCGAAAGACGGCTTGATTCTTTTTTTCATTCCAAGGAATATCGAAGTTCGGGGTCTTTCGGACTGGACCAAAATGTCGGCCGACCCTGATCCGGGAGACAATCCCATGCACATTTGTTGGCATCAAGGGCTCTTGGGTGCTTGCTGTTGTCGTTTCCTTGACATTGCTGAGTGGCATCGGCAGTCGAACGCATGGTTCAGTGCTGGTCCGATTATGCGTTTGTAGTTGCGTTTGCATTCCCACGGCCCTGACCTTGGTAAAGTGAGGAACGAAAAACGCGTTGGCGACATCCCCAAAGCTGACCAAAAGGGGCGCACTGGCATTGTTGACTTTTATCAAACTTTGGGAGGTTTGGAGGACCTTGAAAAAGTCGCGACAGTAATCGCCTTGAACGGCAGTGGTGCACTTTTTGCTTTGCAAAAATTCTGCGTCAACGACACTGAGTGCATCATGGCGAATTTCGAGCGTCGGAATGGAATAATTTCGTCCTTGACTTTCGGAGAAGAGATGAAGATGCCGGCGGTTGTCTTTAGCAGTGTACTGGTATTCATAATGAATGTGGTCGAGATCGTTCGGACAATAATACCAGTCCGCCATGTAGACTCGGACGCGCTCTTCGATGGAAGGAAACCTATCTGAACGGTTGGTCGCTTGTCGCAACAACGTTAACTTGGGGTCTTCTGGGCAAGGCGGTTTGTCCAAGTACATGTACGACGAGTATCGGTTCAAATTGGGATTCAGTGCCACCAGAAAATCAGAAACATAGTTGACCAATCTGCTCAGCTGTAACACCAGCAGGCATAAAACTGTGTATTTCTTGATCTTTCGGATCGTGGTCATGATTTTGGCGCTTTTGAGCAATGGAGGGTTTCTCTAACTGCACGCAACGTGCTGTTAGCTCTCCTGCTGCATGCTTAATGACAAATCAGTTGGTAGGTAGCGAAGCCAATACAAGACCAGGATTCATTTGACAACAGCGTTAGATGTGTGATCCATGTACGGTGCCGAGGGCACTACGAACATGCATCGTACCTTCATTTTTTCGGAAGTGTGACTGAGCAAGCCTGGTGGGCTGCCTCAGCACGAAAATAGAGGAGTACCCATCGATCTCGTAATAAACGATGTATTTGTAAGCTGTCACAAGACGACTGCCACCTCGATGTTGCCATGAAACTTCAAGATTGCAAGTACAGCAAGTATGATCTCTATTCTCCAATACAGAGAGTTCAGCCAAGGCAGCAAGATTTGTCACTTGTAAACAGTTCCAGTTTGGACAACAATTCAATCCAGGCGGGATGGTGCCAAAAGGTCTGGCTCTGTCACCTTGTCGAAACAGAGAGCTCGGACTTGATCAACCACACATTCAATGGAGAGTCTGGTGCCTTCACAGCCTTTCATGACTCCAACTTGTGAACTTGTGCATTCCGGTTACATTCACACTGTCAACCCACTTACTTGCTTTTCTTGCTTGGACCCGACTGTCCCCGTCAAGACAATAGCAAATTTTTGCAATGGCAAACCGTTGCTGTTTCCTCCAGGCATCAATCGCTTTTAAAGTGGATGCATTGTCATCCTCTATCATCCAGTTGAACGCTCGAGACTGGGCTGATTCAGGATCTTCAAGAGAACAAGGGAGTAATCTTGAAGCAAGGAGGAGGTATCAAGAGAAAATGAATCCTCACCGGAGGGAAGCTCTGTCTTGTCACAGAGGCGTTTGCGCCCATCAGGGCAAGCTACCTCTTCACTATCAACAACTAATCCAAACAACGAGGGCGCAAACATCACCTGGAACCTCTCCAACAAGATTGTTGTGGTGCACTTTTCCGCCCAAATTGAAATGAGCCTGGACAGCTTCCCAAGCTCAGAGGGTACTTGTTCTGGCTCATTCAGGAACAACCACAAGCGCAGGGGTGGATATCACTGGTTCGACTGGTGTTGGAGAATTCTCGTTGTCGTCTGACTTGCAAAAGGCGCAGCCACTTGTACCGCAAACATTTCCGGCCCCGAGTCCTCCAAGGACCGAGCAGAGTTGTAAGAGGAATGCAATGCCGAACAGAACCATTTTCGCCAGAAGGTCTTGAGGTGAATCTGCCCACTAAGGAGCCTCTATGGTTGTCATGATGCGATGTTGGTTCATCGGGCACCACATACACTTCGATCAAAGGTTGATCATCAGCGTCTTCCTGCGACGACGACTGTCACTCTGGTTCACTATTGGCTGTCGCCAAGCGAACTTGTACCGCCATCTCTCCATAATGACATGAATCAGGAGTGACTAACGACGAAATTCTCTTACTACTCCGTTGAACATCAGCAGATCGACGCGGACACGGGATTGCCAAAGTTGCCCTCTCCACGAAACGGCCAGAAGCATTCAAAGAGGAAGTGCTTGTTTCCCTATCCGCCGAGTCCCCATTTTAGCGATTCACATCATTTCCGTCCGAGTCATCTCCATCGTCTTGAGCAGACAGGCGAAGATGTTCGCTCACAATCTTTATTGCCATCAGGCCCTGCACGAGATCTTCGTGTCTTCCCGGTGCCGCTACGTTGTCGGCCTGGTGGGGATGTCCCATGTTGCTGCCCTCTCATTTGTCTTGCTCTATCTCTTTTGCTAGGGGAATTGACGCCATGCCACCCGTTTCAATTCTAGGTTTGCCACGCCTGCTAAATCCCCTTCAATTAGTATGGCGGGCTGATCCTTCTTTGTTTGGAGTATACGCCCTCGTGTGATCACCTGCCAGATCCCTTGCTTCTTGTACGAGCACCTCACACTATCCGGTAGATTTAGTGTTTCAAAAGTTCTCGTGGCTTGGGACCAGATGGCAAAGAGCGTTGGGCAGGCTGTGGGGGTGATTTGCCATCTTGGTTGGGAGGAAAATCAAGACTTGAAGCAGAATTGAAAGCCTTGCTTTGCTTCCCAATTTCAACTCCAGCTAGGGCACCATGTTCGAATGAGGATGCTGATTCAAGCATCACGTCAATTTTCATTATCCATCCTCACGACTACGAGATCTGTTGACCTGGTACGGTACGCTGCCGGAAACTTTGGCATTGGTTGATCAGGCACACCTCTCATTCGTCTGGTAGACTTGTCGTGGCGTAGTCCTCGTCGGGGCTTGCGCTCAGATTGCAGAGAGTACTGCTGTGCAGTTGATTGGCCAGCTTGCTCGGGAGGGAAAATCAAGAGGCATTAGCGATGCCCAATTGTCAAGACCAGCTAGGGCACCAGGATAAATGAGGGTGCGGATTCAAGCATCATTTCTTTGATGCTCTTTTCATCAAAATCGCCCCTAATTCGAGATCTGTTGATTCGATTCTGATTCGACGCATGATTTCTTCATCGGTTGCAGCTGTAATGCCATGTTCACACAGTCAAAAGGGGATCTCTTGATTGACTCTTCTTTTGCAAATGAAGGCAATCTTCCATTAGTTAACATACATCGTACGGAGATGTATCTGATGTTGTGCGTGGATGGATGGATGTTTACAGCACTCAGACTGGTGGTCACCGCTCATGCTGGCATCTTCCACTGATGAATGGCCAAAAAAAAGCTCTTGCTTTTTCGGCCATGTTTTTACCTTAGAAGCCAGCAGGAGCTGTGATACTGCTTCTTTAGCAGCCAGAAGCAAGTGCTATACTCGAACTCGATGTATTTGGCCATTCATGATACGGTACCAGGAGCGTCAAACTTGAAGTTTGATTGCGATACCGAGATGTTGCAATTTGCCACAGTCTTAGCTAGCTGGATGTGGTTCCTCTATGATTTTTTCCAGGCCTGCCTCTCGAGGCAGCTTGGACGCAAGCGAAATCTGTACTGGCCAATAAGTCCTCCGTGGCCCCCCCCCCCCTCATGGCTGAATCGAATGATTGCTCATGTGCGTGCTTCAGTCGCAGCTCCAGAGATTTAGCAGTACTACTAAACAAGATGCTAGCCAAGTGGCTTGATTCGAAAGCCGTACCTTTCATACCGGTGAATCTTTCCGCGTTGGACAACTCATCGTTGTGACCCTACCTTAGCTACATTTCGGATTTGGAAGCACGACCCTATCAAATACGATTCTTTGCAAGCATAGCAGTGTTCATGTTCATGGTGAGGCCATTGGTGCTTTGAAGGTGGATCACGATACGTCAAGTTTAAGATGGACTTGTCCACCAAGTTGCAAGACAAGACCAACCATGGACTGCAACTGAGGCAAATTAAAGGGGAGATCTTGGCTGTGGCTTTTTGGTAAAGCAGTCTCGTGACGTCTTTATCGGGGGGTTGGAAAGACGTCATTTTTGATTAGACTAGAGCTACCTTGGAAGAATGGCCATGGTGAACAACGATTACTGCGAGCAACAGCATGTCATTCTTGTCCAACCCAAAGCTCGCCACTCAGGCATCATTGTCTTTTGTTGACCCCCGTGGAGACCGCCTGCTCAGTCCACCCCAAGTCAACAACCCGGGTCAGATGTTTGGATGACCTTCTGACGGAAGTGCATCAATCCCACGAGGCAAGGATGAGAACCAAATCTGGGCGGAGTATGAGACAAGGTAGAAGTGCCAAATAGAGGAAAAGATGGTACAAATTGTGATGCTTTGCTCGGTTTACTGTAAGTCTTTTATCTTTTATTAATAATGTATTATGTGAAGTCTTGTTTTGAGTTGTTTTTGTTAGCATGCCCTCGTTTTGCGCCTTGCACACGATCAAGACAGACAATGCCCTTTTGAAATTGCTTATTTCCAAATGCATGTAGATAGCCAAACTGCGGATTTCGGTTCAGTTTAGTGTGGAGAGCTGTATGTAGAGTCGGAGCTGCACTGACGTCGGGGGCCTCGCTTTCGTCGGGGTTTGTCATCCAGCATGCTTGTTGCGTTCTTGATGGTTTGAAGACACATAAAGCTCGCATCGCGATCATCACGAGCACTCACTTCCAAGAGATCAATAATCTGGTGAGGATGCAAGTCCCTGACGGAATCTTCCAAGGGGTTGCGGTGCGGTGCCTTGTCTTTGGTAGAGGATGAGAGGGAGGTTCTTCGCATGGATCCACGCATGGATCCTCTTTTGGAACTTCTCTGTTGGTTGCGAGCACCGGCAATCTTGCTCTGGAGACGCAAAGCCTTGTCATCTTGGAGAGAAGAGCTGAGAGAAGTGTCCTTCATCTGGTTGGAGTGTGGAACAGAGTACATGACTTTTTGTTTTGCGTTTCTCAAAATGGTGTATTTGGAAATTGTGAGAGTTGGAGCGAGAGTGGAGAGGACCGAGAAAGTTTAGAAAGCTGCCCAGAAAGCAAACCCAGCCAGATCATTTGCTTCTTCACTGCTCTGCGAACAACACTGGCCAAAGCTGGCACAAGATGGCAAGAGGACGCGGTCATGGGCAACGGTGCAGCGGTAAGCGGTACCGGTACCGCTGGCAACTGGGACGGTCATCTGTTTGACCGTCAATAAAATTAATAAGTCTTACAGTACAGCAAGAAGATTGATGGTGTACCAATTAATTATTTGCACTCTTGCCCATGGTCATAAAATGACCAGAGCTTTCCAAACATAAGAAATCTCACTAATTCAGCACCATTACCGGTCATATTTCTCCAGATCTAAAAACTTCTTTGCACTTCCATGGTGAACGTTGAGCCTTAAATAAAGTCGCTATAGCTGCTCTTAGAACTTAGAACCCGTGCCCACCAAGATGACTTCTTACTTTGGATTTAGAAAGAAGGAAAGTCGTATCTTGACGGCGAGATGGTCTAGCTAGACATCCAGATTGACCAGACTCAAAACTCACTCAGGAGTGGCTGACCACTGGCTCTAGCGGTAGGCTCTACTAGCTAGCTACTAGCTGGAGTAGAGCAAGCATCACCACGACCTTTGGCCACTGACCATCGTTGCCCATTCTTCAGGCTTCCTACCTTAGCTCGACCAGCAACTCTGCAAGGTGGTACCATGGAGGCAGGGCAAACTCGGGACCTCCATCCAGCCATGGTGATAGCGTCCGTCAGCCAGGACTTGTGGCTCCGCCTGTCCCCCATTCACATTCCTGTTTGGTTTTGGTAGCGCGGCAGCCCCGAAGTACCATCATGCTTTAGAATTCAAGTATGCCGTAATAACCACCTTGTCCTCATCTAGCTATTGCCGCTGGCTGCTAATCCACTGTGAATGTGTTACGAGGACGGGTATCGCTTGTCGTAAACTAACTAGCTCGAGACTTGGTTCTTCCTCTGAACTACCCTGCAGTCTGGCGTTTGCGCAGCTTGTCGTGTTGATTCCACGAAGAGGTATTTGTGCACGTACTTGCAGTCTTGCTTGCCCTCTCTCCAACGTGCAAAACTTTGGGTGCGAGGATCAAAAATGGCGGGTGCATCCTGTTGTCACTACATGTAGAATACACCCCTAATGAAGTGGTGACCCGATTGACTTGAACAGGCTACGGTAGCTCGCTGTCAAGTTTATTGACAAACTAGCTGCTCACGCAACGGTGAAAGCACAAGCTCATTGGTTTCCTAGTTCTTCAGTACAACTGTACAACTGTACATGTAATTCCCTTGGGACGTGCACGTTAGTTGCTCCTCTCGAGGAGACGAATGAATGATCCCTGCACGTAGGTGGACTTTTACCAAACCAAATGGAATGCCAATAGAAAGAGATTTGTGCCCAGCAAGAGACTGATACCGGTAATACCTGTTTCGGAAGCGGACTCTGCGGTTGATTGTTTTTCATAGAGGACAAAGTGGAATAACAAAGATGTCAACTTGTGACTTGGATAGCCCTCAGCCCTCACGTGATCTCTCATCTTGGTTGACTCACCGCTGCGGATCCATCGCTGTCAGCCGTGAATACATCAGTTTCTTCCTTGTCCGAAGTCAAGATTGTGGCTGTGAAGTTGACAGACAATTCCGAATCCTCCGGGCCAAAATTACTGCTATTCATGACAAATGGCTGGACAGAGTAGACTTCCACATGTGACGGAGGATCGCGCCAACAAGCAAACAAAGGATTCAAGTAAGATCCATCTTCCAGCATCAGCCATGCCTATACCTGTCGACCTCAACTGGCCTGGATTGTCATCCGTGGCCTCGCGAATGGCATTGTCCACCACATACACTGTGTAGGGCTCATTCCCTGGAACAGCCACACCAACTTCAGTCAACCCAGTAATCATGACTCCGTTCCTGGAACCTGTGACGGATGTGACGTTGTAGAACCTTCATCAGCTGTAGTGATTTCTGTAGTAAGCGTTCCTGAGGCGTCGATTCCATCTACCGAGTACACCCATTCCCAATCGAGTAAAGCAGCAGCTGTTGCGACGAGGCCGTCTCCGCAGACAAGAATCGTCAGTAGAAACAAGTTTTCAAGTCGAATTATCATGGTTGACAGCTTTTGCTTTGTTGTAATAGGACGGTAGGGCTCTTCTTGGTGGTAACAGGTAGGGGGTAGGTCACACCAGTTTGAGAGTCGTACGACCGTAGTGAGGGGATGATCCGATGGAGTGTTGTGGTGTTGTGGGTAGGGAGAGGCCAGCTAGAGGATCAGCAAGGGTGGTTCCAGAGGAGGAGATGGTGTGGGAGGCAATGGAGGTGGATATTGGATCCATGGAGATGGTTGCCGGGGTTTATGTAGCGGTGCACAAACGCGTGCGTGTGGCTTAGAGTCCCGCCTTTTAAAATCCCAGCTAAACGGTCTTTAAATCTTTTTCGAGTGCTGCTGTACAAACCGAACATGTGTATTGTACGGTACCGGTACATGTACTGGTACTGGAGTTCTTAGATACTAGTAGCTACCGGTACTAGTAGCTAGTACCGATACCATACCAGTGCCCGTATTTACATGTGCCGGACCACATCATTGCAAGTTGCAAGGGTTGCCTGTGGGAGATCTCAGTTTTCGAAGAGCTCTAGCTAGAGTTTGCTCCTTTTCGGTGTGCGCTGCAAGCTGCGATTGACTGTGTGAAATCTTCGTTTCGAGAGGTTGATCATCATCCCTGTACGTTCTCAACTACTGCACACTGCGGCTCCTGGCCATGTTTCTCGATCCTGAAGCAACTCTCTTGACCATGGCATACATGAACGGGAGGGAATTGTGCTGCTTAGAACTCTAACATCTCAGGCTTAGAACTTGCCCATGGTCAACACACCGAACATGCGGATGGACAACCAATAATGACGAAACGACAAGACTGCTTCCCCAAGATAAGTCACAACGTGGTCCAAACTTGGCTGGCGGCATTTGTGGGCCAAAGGCCACGATGATCCCTTGCCGACAATGGACTACCGGTGGTCAACTTTCTATGTTGTAGACCGGAGCATAGTAGACTGTCACTCATCCAGACCGTAGCATTGACTCTCCTCGACTATGTCGTTCCCGGCCTCTGTTGACGCATTTTCTACTGGTACCGGTACCGGTAGGGGCACTGGACAAGAATCGGATAGGCGCATACGGTATCCACATGGTCTGAGCACAAGGCAGGTCCCGCTCCACTGCCTCTTGCGAACTTTGTCTAGGTGGCCTCGACACTATAGGTGGCTTCAACACAAACCGTATTCCTTCGCTTACCGTACCAGTTATGCGATTCCTCCCTTCTCCCGTCGTTTACATACATATCTTGCGTTGCAAGCTTTTCGTTCTTTGGGACTGGAACTTCGTTCGGAACGAACTCTGGGAAGGGTGATCCTGTTACCAAGGATGAAATTCGTCATCTCAAGGGCAAAAGAAACAAGGCCTTGTCCAAGCTAGACAAGGCCAAGGCCAAGAATCTAGAGCTCACAGAAGAGCTGCGTCAATACAACAATGATCTAGTTCTGATGGATGACGTTTTGTTGGAGCAGCACGAAGGAGTTGTGGGTCTCTCATTCGAGCAGGAATGAGTAGACTATAGATACGGTATAGGCACCTGTACCCTCCGACGTGCCCTACTCGCGAAGTTCACATTCAAGGATGAAGTAGCCGTGGGAGTTCCCAGTCAGCGCACCAAGGGCATATCCAAAGACCAAGTCGCCATTGTTGGGTTTCGTTTCGTTGGACTTTTCCAGGCGATCGAACAAGGTACACCCGACGGAAGCACAACCCAAGTTGCCATACTTGTCTCCAGTGATACACGTCTTCTGCGTGAGATGGAATCGCTCGCAGAGCTTGCGAAGAACCTTTGGGTTAGCCTGATGGAGCACGACATGGTCGAATGAATCAAGAGAAAATCCAAACCTTGCTCGGATTTCGGACAGCCAGAAATGAAGACTCTTCGCAATCAACTGAGGTCCCGACGGGTTGAGGTCGAACACGGAGGTCACGTCATTGCCAACGCTCTTTTCGAGACGGGATGCAATGTAGTCGTCGGTATCCGATGCAATATCAGCTCCAACGAGCTTGTATGTTTCGTTAGGCAGATTCTCTGTCGAGGTGGACACCACACAAGCAAACGCGGCGTCACCAAAAACGCCAACGTTGATCCATTTGTTGATATCATTGTCAACCGTGTAGGCTTCGCGACCTCTCGCGGAGAAGTTGCTGGAAGAACAGTTGCTGGTGACGACAGCAATGCTGGAGACTTCAGAAGACTGGAGCATCACGTTTGCCAACTTGAGGCCGTTCACCAATGCAGGGCATCCGTGGGACAGGTGAAGGATCTGCAACTTTCTGGAGAAGCCAGGGAAGCGCTTGTACCAACGGCGAATACCCTCGTTGAAATGCATTCCTTCGGCGGTCGCTGAAAGATAGATGATGACGTCGATGTCCTGTTGCCGAACACGTGCCTTGGCCATGGCACCATCCAAAGCGGCAAACACTAGCTCCTCTTCCGTGACATTACCAGCATCCTGCGGTGCTTCATCTTCCGACAAGCCGAGACTGCACCTTGCTGCATCAATGTGTCCAAATGCTAGTGAGGGAATGCCAAGATTGCGGATCATCCAATCGTCTGAAATCTTCTTTCCCGTCTTGGGGTTGTGGACGCCGCATTCGCGAAGTGTGCGACAGACTGGCTCTGTCGGAATAAGGCAACCTGGCACACCGTCTACTCCAGCAATGGCTCTGGAAATGCCACGGATTCTGGTGACCCAAGGTTTGCCACTGTTGCTTTGTGTTTTACTTTGGGGCTTTCTGGGCCTGAAAGCGAGCCCTAGTATGGCATGGACCATCATTCCAACGAAGACAGCACACAAGATTGGGATCGCCTTCATTAGTGAAACAATAAACAAGACTTCATCCCCACTGTTTGTCCTTGGAAAAGGCATTGCAGGGGAGATCATGGAAGTTGCATTCGTACTCTCCAGATGCGCCAAAAGGGGGGGCCACCCTTCAGACACGTCATACTCTAGGAGCCTTCCGTCGTCAAAGAGCAGCTTTGTCTCTTTGTAGTGCTTCATGTACCAATCTAAAACAAGACCATTCATTGTTAGGCATGATTACTCACACAATCCAGCCCAAATCCATGCAAGATCCACGTACCAGAGCAAGTTCCATCAGCATCATCCCTGAGCAAGTTCTCGACGCTGCAACCGCGTCGGCTTAAGATGTCCTTTGCCATTGAGCCGAATCGCTGTATGAAAGGCAAAGATGAGAATGGCCAGCTGGCAAACTGGTTGTGTAGAAGTGCCAGTTTCTTGACACTTTGGATCCATCCTGCTATGTTGGCTCTGAGCAAAGAAGATTGTGGCAACATAGTTTCAGCGTGACAGTGTGTTGTGACCCAATTTGGTGTATTGATTTCCTGTGCCCTACCTGTGTGTCAGCACAATTTTTGCTTCTGGAAAGTGCTCAGCTAGCTGCGGGACAAAGTAAGACCCTGGCTCATCCACGATAGCATCGTATCCTTCTTGCAGTAACATGTCCACAACCTTCTCCACATTTCCAGTTTCAACGGCATGTTTCCAGAGCTCTGCATGATCACCAACAAAGCAATCTGCCATATGGTATGGCTTGTAACCCATGATTTTCAAAGCCGCTTGTAGCGATGATGTGCCAGTTCTGCCTGCACCTGCTCCAATCACACGGAGGCCCTTGGATGGTGTATTCTGCACGCTGGGTGCAACAGACGAGAAGGGTACACTCTTTATCAATCTGGCTCCAAAGACCTTGCCCATTCTGGTGTGGTTGCATGTAGTTGCCAGAAGGAGAGCACAGAGACCTGCGAAACACCAAGATATCTTCTTTGAAATCATCATGTTCAGCTTTCTTTCCTTACCTTTTCTCTTTACTCCGGTTGCGTGCCACCAAAGGACAAAACTATGTTTCCTGCTGGCTGACGAAGCCTAAAATTCCAGGGGCTGAGCTGGATTGAGCACTTCTCATCTGTACAGCTGAAGGACAACTTTGGAGTTGAGGTACTACACTGTGTAGTGTGTAGTACAAACTAAAAATAAAGTTAGCTTTTACCTAACATTACCCAACCTACCGGTACCCATTATTGTTTCCAGGCAACGCTTGGACGCTAAAAGAATTTATTTCGATTGAATCGAATCATTCGATTCGATTCTTTCTGTCAACGGATCGAGGCTGTTGTACGATCATACGAGTACCGGTACATGTACCGTAAGGTAGCGGTGTACGGTATGGCTACGGTCGTACCGATCTGTCTACCCAGCACTAGTAGACTCTACCTGCCTGCATGGTACCAGGTAGGGTGTGGGCTCTGCAGTTCCGCCTGGATTGTGCCACAGCCTGATGCATGGCTAGCTACTTTTGCATGCTTTGGGCGCGGTGGAGCCATGCCCGAAAGTCGTCTAATAGTAGCAAGCTGATGTAGCAACCCAGCCAGCAAAACAAAGGGCCACATGAAACAAATAATTTCAGGCGCAGGGTTGCCTTTCGAAATCACGAGGAAGCAAGCAAAATGAGCTCGGAATGCCAGCCCGCGGCAAAACAAGAATTGAATCGAATCCGCAGAAATGAACAGAGTCGAGTCTATCGCACAGAGTTCATCGCGCTAGCTAGCTAGAAGGGATACTGCATAGTACGAAGAAATGGAGACTTCCCATACGATGCTCGCCACTGCTACCGGGGACGAGCCATTCTGTCTCGTGATGGTGGTGCGGACTCGAGTGGCGATATGAACGCCTTGGGACAAGAGCGGCAGGTTCGAGAAGATCAACCTGTCATCTCGAACCTATGCTTTTCCTACCGGTAACAGGTCGGGCTACAGAAGGAGGGTCGACACCTTGGAGCTACGCTGTATCACCAAGGAGGAGAGATGCGAAAGCTGCCTGTTCTCTTTTGAAGGCGGATGCCCATGTCTTGTTGCCAACCGTCGTACCGGCAGCGTCTATGATGCCACTGCCACCAATGGCCTAGATCGTACTGGCAGGCATACATTGCATGACCAAAGTCAGCACATATGAATGATAAGATTCAATCATCGGTGCTTGTACATTCTGAAGTGCACCCTACTTGCTACCTAGAGAAAGTCTTGTGCAGTTGCAGATCTATGAAATCTCATGTACGGTACTTGTCGGCATCTCCTCTCGCTGACTGATGCTCTTTACTTCGTCTTTTGCAGTTCCTTGTTGATGTTGCGTGGGGCAATGGGGCTGACATAGAACTGGTGCATGAGCACGCCAATCATACGCAAAACGTTGAATACGGCAAAGCCCATCCACACTCCCGAGACGCCATGTTCCTGAGGAAAGACTTGCAGTGCTGCGACACAGCCCACGGTAGCCACAATGGTACTCACGGCCAGAAACATAAAGTCTCCACAACCACTCATGACACCTTCCCCGATAAACACGAGACCATTCAATGGTTGCAAGATACTGGCCAAAATGGCTGGAGCCCGGGCTGCCGCCCGCACTTCTTCCATGGGAGTGGCCTTTTGAATCCACGGCAGGACCAAAATTTGCAATCCACCCAACAAGGTACCCAAGATGAGTCCCCAACTCATCATGCGGTTCGAAGTGGCCTTGGCGACCCGGGCGCCTCCCTTGTCACTGTGCAATTCATTGGGAATGACAATTTGCGCCACCACACTGAGCGCCATGAGAGCGACACCACCGAGTTGAAATGTCTGCAATGCCATTTCATGTGCCGCCGCGGCAACTCCCGTCTTGTCAATGCCCTGTGTGACCCGTGCGACGGCGATAAAGGTAATGTTAAAAGCAATCAAGCGTAGCTGCATGGCGAATCCTCCCTTGATGAGTGGCAATAGTTTGGACCAGGACGGGAACCGAAAGAGTTTGGACATTTTGATGAGATCTCTCTTGGCGAGCAGGTAGAGAAATGTGATGGCCGATACGACCTCAGAAAGAAGTGTCGACAGGGCGTTTCCTTTGAGACCCATGTCGAATCCAAAAATGAGGATTGGATCCAATACGCAGTTGATCATGCTGGTAATGACACTAATCATAAAGGGAGTTTTCACATCCAAGATTCCTGTACGATTCGCCGATCATTCAATCAATCGAACATGTGGAGACGAGAGAGAAAGCAACGTAAGGAGTGAGGGACAAACCGTACAGAAATGACCTGATGCAAACAAAAGAATCCAAACAGACGATTCCGCATAATAGTGCCATATGTCCACACTCCATCAATCAATCAGTCAGTCAAGACAAACGTTGAGTACGGTACATTACGTACCTCGAAATGCGGAGAATCCCACGAGAGCAATGAGTGCTGGCAAAAAAGAAAAGGCTCGGACATTCAAGTAGATTTTGGCAAATTCCATGGCGGGTGCTCCCGTTTCCAGCACGGTTCCCAAGGTGGAATCGGGATAATTGTAAAAGAGTGGCGTTCCCACGGCCGCAATGAGTACGGCCACAAAAAGCGCCTGACAGACGGAATCTTGAACGCCTTCCTGATTGCCCTTGGCATTTTCCTTACTGACCAATGTCGACGTGACACTGGGCAAGAAGGACGCCAACCAGAATCCACTATTAAACACTTGCGTGGCGGCGGCTTGACCGGCCACTGCCAAGACGTTGCCCATGCGGTTGGTCCAAAACAGGTCATTGGCGCCCACGAGGGGGGTAATGGAAAAATTGATAATCATGGGGATGCTGATCATAATCAAGCGTTTGTCCAGTTCATCGAAACAGGGCCAAAGACCGGGTGTTGTTGCTGTTGTCTTGCTCTTGGTGCTAATGGTAGTGGCTTTTTTGGTTTCCACCTTATTGGGTGGTTGTTGGATCTTTTTGGACGCCGATCTCGCCGCGGAACCATGGGCAATCTCGAGTGGCGCCAAAAGGGCCAACACAAACACAAGAGGAGAGACCTTCATTTTGGTTTGGTAATAATGTCTCGAATGCCTAGTATTGCTGTGGTTTGCCGATGCCTTACTCCTTCAAGATAAAACAAATTGTGTTCTTCTATCAAACATCACAACAGTTACTGTTGGATTGGAATGCAAAATGACCCTTGACATCACGATGGGAAGCCATCAACAGGGAGGCAAAAGATACCGAAGCATCGGAAAATCTTTTGCGCCAAAGAACACCTTGCCGTCAACACAGCTGTTCTGGAGAACATGGGGGCGTTCTTTCAGACTGTCCTTTGCCCCAAATGACGTGGCAGGTGTTGCGTCTGCTCACATCATATTTCAGTTGCATCATGGTTTTGGGCTCCACCGTTGCATGAAGATCGGATCGTTGCACGATGATGGGATCATTCCCAACCTGCAAGATGTGTGTTTTCAGCAGCATCAAGCAACGTAGAAAATGATGATCCATTGTGAGCATTGTGATCTCAGTACATGTGCTTATTGCTTTGCTTCTATCATGCGACTCTCGCCCACTCTATACCCAATGAAACTAACACCCAGCCTGCGATCGAGCCATTCGCAAAGACAGCTGAAGAGCATCATGGTGAAAGATTTACATTCTATTTTAGTTGCCTACTAGCTAGCGAGCTTGTCATGCTTCATTTAAATGATACCAATGCTATTGCAGGAGACCATGTGCAGTGCCTTCAAGAAGGGAGTGTCCATTTCCAGTATCACTGACTTTTGCTTGTGATCAATGCACCAATAGCCCAAAAGCTCCTGCTGGTTCTTTTTGCAACTTCTTTGTCTCTTTCAACAAGATTGTTTATGTGAAGAAAAAACCTTGTCATTCGCACTCCGATGGAGGCACAATCAAGAGGCACAATACATATTCATCAAGGGGGTTGGAGTTGGCTCTGGGGTAGGTGCTGCCATTAGTGACCAAGTCTCCAGCTCAAAGTTTCCTTGGAACTGGCGTCATGACTTCAAGTAGTGGAAACATCTTGATCAATTCCAAACCGCTGCAAAAACTTTTGGAGATCGTATACTTGCGGGGCTCGTGTGTATTCGTGATGATGGAATTTCTCAATGCAATTGGCAGACTTCTTTTGGGTTATTCCTTTATCGAGCAGCCCTTTAAAGCAAACAGCACGCATTGCAGGGCTAAGGTAGAGTCTTCAAATTGGTGCTTTGAGTATCTAGGTGGAAAGCAAGTCAGACAAGAGACATTGCTGTCATCTGCATCAGCACTATCTGAATTGGAACTGCTGTCACTCGAGTCATCTTCCAACTTGCCGTCATCAGAATCCGAGGTATTCCTGCCTTCAACATCAGTGCTATCTTGAGAACCATCTTGTGTCCCACTTCCTTGCGATTCCACACAAGTTTCTGCTGCACATTTCGGGCTTGATCTGTGAATGTCTCTGTTAGTGCCTCCTGGATTTCTTTGACTAGATAAACTTTGGGCCAGATGGAACCATCACTCTCTTCTGTCGTTGCCCTGGCGCCTTTGCGCAAATGTACTTTGGCAGTGGTATCTTCTTGGCTCACAACAGGACCAGCAGTGACAAGTGACAGCCAGGCCACAAAGGCGAGGCATGCACCGACAATCCCTTTCATGCTCCTTAGCCATCCCTTTTCGCCTGATCAAACCAATTATCTGGCAGCTTTGGCAATCCGGCAGCTGCACAGTATAAAAGGGAGCTTTGACGGTGGTGAAGCCTATGACTAGTTCATGAACGGTATGCCACACGACAAGACGTTTTTCTCGGCGGGCATAGCTCAAGTTGGAGGTTCCCTGCACACACGCTATCTATACTGGTTATTATTGATTTGCCTAATCAACTACAGTCGCTCCAACACGGTCAGTGACTCGATATGACGCGTCTGCGGGAACAGATCAATCGGTTGTACCAAGGTAATCTCATATCCCCACGACACCATTTGCTGGACATCCCGGGCCTGTGTCGCCGGATTGCACGACAGATACACAATCCGTTGTGGTCCAAACTCTTGCAGCTGCTTTAAAAACAATTCATCCGATCCTTTCCGGGGTGGATCCAGCATGACGACTGTGGTATCCCGGGGAAATGTTTGCACGTGTGGATTGTCAAAAATAGCCTCGGCGCGGGATGCTTCAAAGGTGCACTTGTGTTGTAGTAAATTGTTGGCGGCCGTTTGTGTGGCTTCTTGAATGGCTTTCTTGTTGATTTCAATGCCGACGCAAGTATCAAAGTGTTGTGCGGCCGAAAGACAAAAGAGTCCACTGCCGCAGTAGCAATCGACAAAATGGGTCATTCTGGTCTGACCATCCGGTGCTGGAGCCGATGCCTGTTCCATGACCAAATCTACCATTTGGGGTAAAATGTACAAATTGTTCTGTTTACAAGCCACAACACAACACAACACAACACAATAAATAAAGATGAGAGTCCATTTGGCAAATACAAACGTTTTCTGCGAGAGCTTGCATGCTTATTAGTACGTAGCTACGTACCTGAAAGAAATTTCCCGCTTGATAGGTAAAATCAATGTCATTGACAGTGGTGGTCATGTACTCGTTATGATCCGTGACGACGGTATCATTGTGCACATTGGCTTGTCGCAAGAGCAACGTAGCTCCGAGTGATTTATGATAGGGTTGATGAAGGAGATTGTTTCGTATTCTCTGATATTCTTCATTAATCGGTGCTGTGGCAATGGGGCAGGAGGGGACATCGATAATGGACCGCACCGATCGTCTTTGAAATCCAATCGCTTCAATCATGGGTGGTGGAGTATTGTCGTCAAGTGCTTTTTGTTTTCGTTTTCCTTTGCGTCGTTTCATACCTCCAGGAGCCTGAAAGTGAGGTGTAATTTTGGATCGATATCCAAATACTTGATCCGTGCCCATGGTGGGTTGTACGGGCACCGGCAAATCGACGTGATGCTGTTGGAAACATTCTTGGACGTGTTTGGTTTTCCAATGCCGTTGCAGTGCAACGGGCATGTGTTGATATTGACATCCCCCGCACTCGGATGCCAAAGGACATGTGGGTGGTATCCGATCGGGACTCGCTTCCACCACTGAAATCAAATCGGCTTCACTGTACGATTTGTGATTGCGAAAAATACGGGCCACCACGGTTTCTCCCGGAATCACGTTGGGGACCATAATCACCCATTTTTGTGTATTGTTAGTATTAGTATTAGTAGTATTGTTGTTGTCACTGTCGTTTGTTGTGTCAGTATTGTTGAGTGTAGTGTGATCGGCCAGGTGGATTCTGGCAATTCCCATGCCCAAGTTGGTCAAAGTGTCAATCTGAACCGTCAATTCTTCATGGTACTATATGTAGAATAATAATAAGATAAAGAAACAGGTTAGCTTGGCTCTTCACTAGATAACAGTACACCAGTTCGTCACTCATTCATTGGTACGTACATCAAATGGGTAGGACACAAACTTTCTGGGAATTCTGTACTTGTTGGCATCTTCTTCCTTATTAGTATTGTCGGACACTGCCTCTGCTGTTGTCGTGCTGGTGGAGTGCAAATGCCATCGAACGAGATTCTGCCCTCGTCCCAACGCTGCTCGGGGAAATAGATATCTTGGAGCCACCAGCGCTAAAGCACATCTGGACAGCATCATGCCACAGCAACAACAACCGACCACAAGCACAGACTTCATCACAGATAGAATAAATAGATGCAAGTCCAATACAGATACTAGGAAGAGGAGACCCAAAAAATGAAGCAACGGAAAAGTTAGATTTGGATCCAAGCAAGGGTGATGGCCAAAAACGTCAGCATCCGGGGCTCATTACCCAACGTCGTGGAAACATCGTGGGAGTCACATCAGTCACATCAATCAAACCACGCTTGCGATTTCAACTCCCACGCTCCTTGAGAAATCTGCATGAAAAGTTCCGACGGACACTACTTTTGAAGAAAGAACAGAATCTGGAAAAGGAAGCAGGACATCAACCCACGCTCTTTGGTGGGGACAGCAGAAGGAATGGCACGAAAAGTTTCGACCGACATCTTTGGCTGCATGCATGCATGCATGCATGGAAAGCGAAAAACAGGAACGCGACGACACCAACCAACAAGACACAATCTATCATTACTCAACTCATTGCTTGCAACCGACATGCAGGCATCGCTACAGTACCACTGACTAACTAATACTGTACTAGCTAGTAATACAAGAAAGAACTGATCGTTAACAAAATGTTGCCACCAAGAACACGGGCGGAGACGAGCACTGCTCGGGTCAAGAAGATGAAGGAAGGCAGTCGTCGTCTGTTTGTTCTTGCAAGGCTGGCACTGGGCACTGTCGTTGTGGCAACAACCGTCTCACAAGGGTGGAACTTTGCCCTCGAAAGAGAACACTTTTGGCAGCTTGCCGAAGCAGAGGCGGGTATCATCATCACGGACCAGCAACAAAAGGAAGAGGAAAGCTGGCCTCCATGGCCGCAATACACTTCCTTGGACTACAACTACAGCATCATCAATAGAGGCAAAAAAGTCCATGGAAAGTGGAAATCCCAACGCAACAAGTCCCAGATCCCTCCTCTCTTTTTAGATCGACTGGACCAGTATTTGGGGCCCGAATGTCCTGCCAACACCAACACAACCAACACTAACACCAACACGACTACTCAAAAGGCATGTGATGATACGGTGCGGTTATCACTAGCGGATGTCAAACGCATTGAAGAACAAGTCATGAAGTTCAACATACCCCGCAAGATTGTCCTTCGTGTCAAAGATGTGCCCTACATTAATCTCCAATATACACGCTGGAATTTGGATATTGACACTCTGGACAAGAAGCTAGGGACGCGAAAGATGTGTCCCAATTGTCACATTCGCAGTTCCAAAACGTTCCTTCGTCCCGACCCCGACAAAGAACCCGCTCATGTCCGATACTACCCTTCTTGTCAGGATTACAAATACGCCAAACTGTTTAAAGAGGGTGGGGATGGAAGGGATTTTCCAGATCAAGTCTTGGTGGGAGACTGTGGAGAGTCCCAATACGGATCTGGTGCGCCGTTTTGGAAGAATGGCAAACAAAAGATGGATTACGACTCTACCGTGGTGGATGATGATCAGGATGGCAGTAATCCCTTTGTCCGAACGTATGCCCATTTGCATCTGGCACCGGGGCATGTCTATCACGAAAGTGGACTGCCGGCATTTTCCAATGTGAGCGACTTTGTACAGCATTTGCTCACCACGCCCGTCCCATCGTGGCCAAGACACATCAATAATACACAGATTCAGCGCAAACTGAAAAATGATACATCCATCTTGGAGAATGTGCACCAACAGTTTGATGCTGCCTTTCTCCACAGTGACTGTGGACATTTGCGAGGCAATCTGCTGCGGGAAATGATTGAAGGGTCGTCCAAAGAGTCACGGGTTGCTACCATTGCACGATATGGCAAATGCTTTCACAACATGAATGCCAAGAATCTCATGGGTGGGGGTTACTGGAGAGGCAATGCAAACTCTTCCTGGAGTGAGAAGATGGCAGGTTTGATTCACAAAGATCAAGAAGGTCACAGGGATGCCTCCAAGGTGGGACTCATGTCTCATCACAAGTTTGGATTTGCACTGGAGAATACCTTGAGCCCCTATTACTTTACGGAAAAGAGATGGCAGGTACTCATTGCCAATTCGGTTCCCATTGTCTGGAACAACCACAACTCGATTCAATATCTGCCAGATCCGGATGCCGCCCTCTTGGTGCCGGTTCCTCTCTCCAAGAAGCATGTCCAGAAACTGGCCCAGCAAATACACTATTATGCGCAACCAGAACACGAACAAGAATATCTGGAAAAGTTCTTTGCTTGGAAACATCGAGGACTCCGGCCGGACTTTGTGCGCAAGCTATTCCTTTCCACGGATTTTCTGTTTTGTCGTATCTGTGAATACATGGCACACCATCACTTTTATGATGATGACGAAGAAGAAGAGGAATGACTGCCTAGCTAGCTACAAAGGGACACTGGCTTTTAAAAGAAGGCTCATGGAGGGGAGCGAGCTGGGGGGTATTTGGTGATGTGGCTGTGATACCGGTACTGTGTCGGTAGAAGACTCAAAGGGATGCATTCAAACCGGAAGTACTAGTACTTGCTAGTTGTATCGTGACGTAGACGAATATTTTAGCTATTCAGTTTGTCATACTATCTGGCAACTGAGATTCATTGTCTCCCTTGCATATTTCCCGGGTCACCATTTGCGCCACAGTACACCGTCAAGTTTCCCACCAAAGCTTTCCGTTCCATGGGTCAAATGAATGATATCTTCCGTCCGGGAAATGTTCAGACTCTTCCCTTTCCAACACGGATCAGAAGTCATTGCCCCGGACTCAAAACACATTGCACTATTGGATGCACCAATCATGCAGTATGTAGTTATAGCTTGGCTGCCGATCCTTCCGTATGCATTTCTTACAACTCGGAGCCATGTGATTGTGGCTGATTCTTCTTCTTACTACTGCCTCGTTGCATGGTTCCATAGAGCAATGTCAAATTGATGCGACAATTCTCGTATCCCTTTCGGAACTTGTACTGGTCGGTCTGATGAAAGAGTGCCGAATCAAACAAGACGGCTCGATTCTGTTTGTGGGGAATGGTGACATTGGCAAACTGTGTCGGTTTCAGCAATTCGTCCCGGACAAAGTCCGTGTCGGTATTGTACTTGGTAAACTCCCAGTCGGGTGGTGGTTTGGCGGTAAAGACGACCAATCCTCCGGATGTCGGATCCAAGTTGGCATCGTCAGGCGTTAACCAAAGATTGACATTGACGGCCGCCTCATCGGCATGCAGATTAATGCCCGTGTATTCCGCGTCGTATCGATAGGCCCACAGGTAGCGAAGGAAATGTCCCGCCATGATACGAGGCAATGCTTGGTACAGTTCCATACTGAGTTGGAGTAAGATGCGATCGTTCAATCCATCGTCAATGTAGGCACCGGCATATCCTCCAAACTGCAGTGGCATTTTGGTCTGATACCAGACGGTCTTTTCCAAGAGCAATTGTCGTATTCGTGAGAGAGCGGCGGGATTAAGAATGTCATCGACCACGACAATTCCTGGAGTCGAATCTTGTTCTTCTCCCATCCATTGTCGTTGAATGCGATCCAAATCCAAATTGGGATTCAAGACGGGCAGGACTTGGCCCGTGTTGGGATCTTTGAGTTGACCGAATTGGGGCGCATAGAGTGCCTTGTTGTATATGGCTTCAATCCCCAGCTGTTTGTCGTGTGGTTGAAAGGGATACAATCCCCGTGTGCGTTGCAATTGATCCAACGGAGGGATCCGGTCCAAGACTTTTTGGTACAGAGGCACCACGTGAGTTTCCAAAAAGGCTGCCATTTCTTGGTCGCGATCACGACGAAGTTGCGTGACCAAATACTGTGCTTGTTCCAGATCCATCTTGAGTTTGTAGGCCGTTGTGTAGGTGGATCCTCCTCCTCGAGACACCAATTGCTCCGGTAGCGGATGCTGGATTTTGGCACTGTCGTGATTGCGATCGGATCGTTCAAAGACATTGGTCAATGCCCAGTGCAGTCCATCCAGGTCGTTGCGCTCGAAAAAGTACGCAATGTCATCGGCGTCCAATAACGGCGGAAAGTCGACTTCTTCTTCTTCTTCTTGAGCTAGTATTGTACTACTTTTCAGCAGTAATAATAAACTTACAGACAGCAGGATGAGTGTTCTTGCAAGTCGTAGCGACCCCATCTTATTGCTCATCTACTAGCGCTAGACCAGAACCGACTAGACTGCCTGAAGCTATGGCAAATGGCAGGAAACTTATGGGGTAACAGATTGGTTGGATGACATCAGCCATCACCAACCCCCGAGAAAAGATCTTGGATCTTTTGGGATACCGGTACTTAATTAATAAATACAGCTCTGAAGGTTTATATTCTGTTCCGTTTGGTGACGTCGACACTTCCACCTCTGACTCACAAGAAATTGCCGCCAACAACAAACAATCAGAACAATAAACCAAAGACGTCGATTGCCTCGAGATTGATGACTCGGCTGCTGACAGCATTGCTCAGGGAGATTCGAATGCTTAATCCCAACGAGATCACAATTCTGCCACAAGCGACAAAAAGTCTGACTTTGGACTCAGTTTTATTCGTCTGCCACAAAATCCACGAAGAAAAGTCTGCGACAATGACAGCAGCACACACTGTTTTCTACGCGACAATGCTTGCCATGATGACCCTCCTTCATGGAGTCAGTGCCTTTCAAGGTGCAAGCTTGGCTACTTCAAGCGCCACTCGTCATGGCAGTGTGATATCCAACTCCCAATTGAATGCAGCC
The DNA here is from genome assembly GCA_903772945.1 of Seminavis robusta. Classification (NCBI taxonomy): domain Eukaryota; phylum Bacillariophyta; class Bacillariophyceae; order Naviculales; family Naviculaceae; genus Seminavis; species Seminavis robusta. Next base: position 56,443 of record CAICTM010000196.1, read on the forward strand.
ACATCGCTGCTGCCGGATTTCTCTGCGTTGCCCACGACATCCAGCAACAGCAACGTCCAGTTGCGCACGTACACTCACGACGGCTGGACTTTGAAATACCGGTACAAACCCGCCGCCAAGGGCAAAGAAAACGAACCGCCCTTGCTGTTGGTCCATCCCGTGGGAATTGGCATGTCCAGTTGGTACTGGGACGAATTCATGACCAGCTGGAACGACGGAGGTGCCGTCTACGCACCCGACTTGATTGGTTGTGGCATTGACAATGGCAGTGATGCGTGGAATCCACAAGAACGTGGTTTGTTCTTTCCATTGAGCTGGGTGAAGGGATGCGAAACACTCTTGCAGCAAGTCATTATGCAATCCAACTATAACAACAACAATCCACTCTCGTCACTCCTGCCACAAAAGAAAACTGTGACGGTCGTCACACAAGGTGGCTTGGCACCCGTGGGAGTCATGCTGGCGGCTCGCAACCCCGATACCGTCTCTCGTCTCGTCATGTCATCGCCGCCCACATGGGCCGAAATGACCACGCCCGTCCCCGAGGCCGAACTCGAAAAGAATTACAACTTTTTGCAATCCAACTTGGGCGGTGTAGCATTTGGAGCACTGGAATCGGAATGGGCCATTCGGTTCTTTTCCAACCTGTTCTTGTTTCAAGGCAATGCCGATGACACGTGGATGCAAGAATGTTTGCAAGAATGCCGTCACGTCAATGCCCGTCCACCCATTCAAGCCTTCAATGCTGGTCTGATGCAGCATCGATCCTATCAAGAAGAATTGACGGCGTTGTCGCAACCCACCACGATTGTGCAAGGCAAGGGAGACAACAATCGGATTCCCTTGCGACAAGAGTATGAAACAGAAATGAAAGATTGTTCGGTGGTGACGCTTCCAGAAGGTCTGAATGTGCTGCCGTGGGAGTCCGCCGGGTTGTTTGCCAAGACGGTTCAAGAGGCGCAAGAAAAACTAGCCCGAGTCAAGAGAGGATGGTGAAGGAATTCAATAGAACTCAGGAGTGGAAGGATTGAAAGAAAATGCATGTCGCTTACAGCCTACAGGCAAGGTACCATCGGACCGATGCCTCTCACTCAGCATAATCGGAAATCACAGCCAGCATTTAGGGAAGGTCCTCTGTAGGTCGCGTTGAAGAGTCGAGTGCGGTTGCAAGGGAGGGACGCACCCGGCAACTGACGGTTGCGACCCAGACTGTGTTCAACCACGTCCCGTGCTGTGCCTTCAAGACGCGAGTTCGCAGAGAAGGATAGAGACAACATGTCGCTATTTGTCCTTTGGTTACCCAAATGAGCCCGAGGCTACAACGACGAAGTAGGCGCATTGCATAATCGACCAGATGGAACAAGTAACTACAATTCTAGCGAGCATTCTTATTAAAGCTCGCCTTCTACTAAAACCCCACGAGCAAACACGCCCCGTGTTGCCTCGCATATACACCACTGCTGCTGTGATTGATGACATAGCCCCCCCTTCATGCAACATGCGCTTGGGGAAGCTTGGAGATGACCGTTTCCTGTAGCTTGTTCTGTGAGTACTCGCTGAGCAATGGAAGCAACAATTTCAACAAGCGACCAGCTTCAGAAGTAAGCCCTGCGGACAGCAAGCTCTCAGCTACCAGAGAGGCCTCCAACTCAAGCTTCGTGACATCTTGATTGTCATTCTCGAACAGCCCAATATCTTGTCTTAGAGCTAGACTGCTCTTGTGTGCTCGGACTTTTCGGGCCAACTCCGCCTGGTTGGCCTTGCCAAAACAGTAGATTGCCTTGTCGAGCCAGTCCAGAGCTTCCTCAATATCGCCAGTCTCCTCTGCATGAATAGCGTTGTCCAATCCAAGCGACATCCATTCATCTGGCGTGCGCGACATCGCTTCCATGTTTCCTACTGTCTGCTTCACCGCAAGGGCATTTTCCCCCGTGCCAGCAGACGTGAGCCATCGGACAAATGCATCACCAGATGGTGACCTACTTGTTTCGGCAAAGACTAGGCGTTGAATGCACCGGGTGATACCAGTGTACAACAACTTGAGAAGGCCTTCAAGTTCTGGGTTACCAGAACCAACATCGTGTATGTTACGGCCCAGCAGGAGATCGCGAAATGGCTTTTGATCTGCAGCTGGTAGCAGCCGAAAGAAGTCAAGCACAATAACAGTCTCAAACTCCAGCCCTTTGGCTTCCCTGATGCCGTACACCAAAGGGTAAGCAAGCCTTTGTTTCAGATTTGAAACAGCAGTATCATGGGTCAAGATTACTGCTCCTTCAAGCTTTCCAAGAAGCTCCTTGACAGAAGGCGGATCAATCCTTTGCAAGATACTGGGCCTGGGGCCTTTGAACAGCCCGCGGTCTTTGCTCAGCTGCTTCGCCGAATCAGGAAATGCTCCAAAGAGGTGTTCTAGAACGCCAGCGGCAACGGAGAGAACCCCTGAGTGGCTGCGAAAGTTGACATTGACGACTTTGGGTTTGTCAGGAATGAGTTTGCGGTCTTGCTCAAAGAGATGATGGCCCACAGAGCGAATGTCCTCAAAGCGGAACTCAACACCTTCCACCACTGATTGGCAAGGGTCCCCAGCAAGGAAAAGTCCACCAGGACCAGACAATCGAAAGAAGAGAGTGATTTCGGCTTGGGTGTAGTCTTGCACTTCATCAACATAGATTTTGGCATACTGGATTTCATAGTAGTCCAGTGGTGCTACCTATTGAAGACTACACAACTTTGACAGGAGGCTTGATATCCTATCACAATCATCCCACAACTTCCCATCACAGCAATACTGGTGGTACTTTTGGTAGACATTGTAGACTGCAATACGTTGATCTTCGGAAATGCGGCATCGTTTCCTTCCAAGCGACAAGTACTCCTCCTTGGTCAATGGCTTCCCTCCCATTGCTGCCTCAATTGAGCCTTTGATGAAGCTTCGAATGTTTGTCCAAGCAATCAGGGCATCGACACCCATCGATGGCTGCCAAATGTCGCGTTTGAAGCGGTGGAAGTCAATGTAATGGCTGGGCAGAACTGTGGGTGTGCCTTGCACAAGTGACTGAACAGCATTTTCTAACTTTGGAACCAGTGATTGAAACGTAGTGAATTCGCTCTGTGTTTCCAATGAGTCAGACCCAGTTCTAACAATGCTTTCGACATAATCCCTCAGGCGAGCAGATCTGGCCACAAATAGCTGTGAGAAGGACTTCTGATCGCCCACCAAATATCGATCATAATCCATCTTGTTGCAGATGCAAACAGTTTTGCCTGTGCCACTGCGGCCCAACAGAAGTGTCGTGCCTGAGCACTCAACAACATCCCGCTCGGCAACTGTCAAATGAAGGGGAGGCTTCCACGGGTCATCAACCAGCTTGTTTAGCTCGTCATATCGGACACTGTAGAGCTTCAGCGGTGTATGTCCTCGTGGATCAAGCAGGATAACGTCACTATCGTCACAAGATTCAGATGTTGTATGATTGTTCTGCTTGAGAGCTTCCCTAGCCGATGTAAGCTGTCGACTGCTCCTGCTCTCGGCATCGTCAATCAAATCCATAAGGCGTGAGACAGATTTGTGCTTCGAAACATACCAAATCAAGAGGTACCCATTGCTTTTCTCAGTCCACAAGATTCGAAAGCCACTCTTCTGCTCCAGGTACGTTTCGTAGATCGTAGTCTTGCTTCCCGTCAGCCGCTTGGCAAGGATGCGGCTCCGATCTCCTCTGGCCAACTGCTCCGTTCTTCTGACGAAAAACTCGCGATACTTGCTGTCAGCAACACGGAGCCATTTCATTACTTCCTTTGTCATCAAGACCTTTTTAAAATGGGAGTCGGCAGCATCTTTTGTGCCAATGCCAATCTCAGTCGTTGATGATGTTTTGCTGGGTTCACCAATCGCAACAACAGCAGAAGAGTCAGATTCGTTGATTGTTCCATTTTCCGATAGTGGCTCAACCAGCAGAACCCGCTTGCCAGCATCATCCAGTACTCTGACTGTGTCAAACAGATCACTCTCATCAATACCAAAAGAAGCAGCCATGTCCTCCTCTTCCTGGAGGCTGGCCCATGAGAACAGTTCCATTTTCGACCCATGCCTCTGTAGAAACGATAGTGTACCAGTCCAAAGGTCCTGAAATCTTGCCGCTTCTGCCATATTAGACAAGAGCGCCGCCCTGTGCACCCTTCTAGTTGAGCATCCTCGAATTCTAGCTTGTAGCCATACAGTGGCGTGGATAGCCATCGTCTTTCTTTTTACATCCTCTCTGCACTGCATTATCGACGACAAGAATGTGTTGATGATTCTTCTTGCTTTTTTCTCCACAATCCATGTCTTGCAGGAAGCGTTGCTGTCAGATGCCACCTGTAGGACCGTTCGACCCTGACAGTCTTTGTCTTCAAGTGATGCCAGCTTCTTTTCAACAAGCCACTGCAGGACATCTTTTCGGTCATAGGCAGCTGCAAGGTGCACCAATTTCAAGCCCTGGCTGTCATACCAACTGGGCTGAAGTCTAGCTGATGTTATTGCAGCTTGAATGTCAGTCAAGGATGCCCGTTGCTTGATGGGATCAAGTCTCGACCAGATAGTTCTCTGCTTATTTTTAAAGTCTTCAAGAAGATTGTCAATCTTCTCAATCCCCCTGTAGTGATCAGCTCGTATCCACTGGATGTCAAGGCCATAGTGGAGCATGAGTTCAATCCATTTTCGAAGAGTCGCCAATCGATCAACCTCGGGGTCAGCTTTCGTGACATCAGCATTTTGAATGTATGCTCGTGTAATTTGATTCATGGTGTCGCGACACCTCCATGGTTTGAGACCCTTGTTGGTGCAAAGAAAGTCCACGAATTCTCGTCCCGTCTCCTGTACAACATCTTCGAACCTGTAAAGTTCCTCAAACATTATAGCAAATACCATCAGGAGAAGTTGGGGTTGGTAGTCCCCTTTCTTAGCGACGAAGGATAAGAGTGCAGGCCCAGCTGTTCCGCCTAAGCTGAAGCTCTGTGGAAACCGCAGGTCCTGCGAATGAGTCAAGCAACTGTGCAGAACAGCACAAAGCAATGAAGACTTCATACCATCCTGTCTGTCTCCGTATGCATGACTCTGCGGTGAATGGACGGGCGACAGAACTGGGTCAGGCAGCATGCCACCATACTTCTGAATTTCGTCAGTGAATACCTCCAGATCATCAAGCCGCCCTGACTGTGCAGCACCATGAATTGCAGCTTGTAACCTATCCTGCTGTGATGACTGAAATGTGATGGAATTCTCCAGACCAAGAAAGATCCTTGTTAGATTCGTGTGGCCACGTGTGGCTAAGATTCTTGTTGTTTGCACTTCTTTTTCTGCATCCCATCCTTTTCCACCGCCTGAAAGACTCCACTCCAGCAAATCGTCATACCCCTCATAAGCGGCAATAATGTAGAACAAGTCGGTCTCCCTAGGAGTCTTAACGAGATACCACATAAGCTGGGAGCGCACATCTTGACTGCCAACATGCACGTACAAATCGACTGGAAGCAACCTATCTTCTGAAACAACGAGGTGTTGCAGCTCGTGACCGTGGAAGCTCTTGCGATGCTGGCATGCCGCCTCGAGGATGACATCTATCAAAATCTGGATTGACTTGACCAATTCACCTTGTGCAATTTGTTTTCGAAGCCTACGCTCCCCTTTCTGAGCAATGGACTGCAAAACAGAGCTCAGGACAAGCCGCGCTCGGACGACCTTCAAGGCCTCAAGAGTGTCCGCGTCATCTACAAATCGTTTGCTGAGCTTCTGTAGAATGCGATGCGTTTGGAATGGGTCTGCCACAGTGATATCTCCAACCCAAGGTGCCTGCTCTTGGAGTTCGTGCAATGTTCTCTTCTCTTCAGGTGAGTAGGCAGCATAGTGCATTTTCCAACTGACACCACGGTTACCTTCGATCATGAACGTGTACCAAAACACTTTCTCCTGACGGTCAAGATCAGAAAGCAACATCAAGAACAGCCATATTATAAGTGGACCGTTAGCCATCAAGCAAAACCTCTCCAAGGCATCTGAAAGGTAAAATCCTGATGGTAACATTGCCTCTTCCCAGTCGTCGAAGAAAAGCTCATGCCATCTCCTACCCTGCAAGCATTTTGTTTCCAAAATGAATGATTTGATAGCCTCCACCCGCAAGGGTTTCTGAACAAGCATATCTTCCAACTTCTGCAGATCTTGTTCGAGGAGTACGAGCAACTCCTTGTCGGTACCCCACTCGACGACGTGCTGAAGAGGAGACCGCTTCGTCCTTTCAACTAGAGCCCCCCACTTTATATTGAATACGGGGCTACCCCAGGATAGCATCAAGTCTGCAAGAGCCGTGAAGCCCCGATCCAAAGCAATATGGACAGCAAGCTGTCTCCCTGGTTCTCTTTTCGATGCGACCTTCAACAGAGGTTGGAGATTTCCGACAGACACCAGCCAAGCAGCAATTTCTGCTCTTCCAAAAGCAGCACAAGCATGAATCAAATTCCACCCATTGCAAATGGCAGTTTTTGGAGTGATCCACTCAGAAGAGATAAGCCACTGCAACGTTTGAAAATCGTCGTATTCCACCGCTGCAAAAGCCAGGTACACGCTGGATGTCAGCTGCTTAGGAATTGCCTGGTTTCCAAGAAAACTATCGACTTTCTTTCGACCAGTGACAAAGGGTTCTTTACATGCCAGGGATTTCGATTTCAAATCAGTGATGCCTTTTTCTTCCATCCAACGCAAGACACCGCACTGACGCCACCGAATGCAATCAAGAGGGTTTGGTGGAGGTAGGCCAATCTCTAACACAAGAAAGTCCAGTAGATTGAGGCGATTTGGTAAGTGTTCATCGTCTTCCAAGATCTGAATCTTGAATCCAACAAACTTAGAAACGGCTCGCGAATGAACCTTGGCGTCATCTTCTTGGATGGAGATGAGCCTTTCCACGAGGTTGATTGAATTGGCCGGGTCTTTCAGCATAGTGCGAAGCCTTGTGACGTAGTTTTGTCGCCCACTGTCGTCTGAGTTTCTGTATATGCATTCTGGTCCGTGGGCCACGACGTCGACGGCTTTCAGCGCCTCTTGGACTCCTTCTTGTTCTACCAACTCATGCTGGGCGTATTCGTAACAATCCTGATTGCTCACGACATCTGATTTCAGTGCCAGCAAAGCTTTCTTTGCAGTATCGGCATGAACCAGATGACGGATGATACTGGTATGTCCAAATTTGAGCAACTTCCCTACTATCGAATCGAGATATTGTGTCCGGTCGTTCCAAATCTCAAAGCGCATCAGCTTACGCCAAACGCTTCTTTCTTCCTTCACGGGCTGAATCGCGACGATGGATTCGATCTGAGCATGCGGTGGAAAGTCATCGCCGACACTATGAAGCAGGATACCGTGCAGCTTCTCCAGCCTCATGTTTTCTGTCAACTCTAACATCATTTTCGTCTTTTTGACATTCAAATTCGTAGGGAGGCTACAATACTCATCACTCTGGAATTTCAAGAATTGCAGACCCAGAGCGTCAAGGATTCTCGGGCTGAGAATGGAACTAAGAAGCCTGGTGTCTTCCATGGCAACAATCTCATGGAAGACCGAAACATTTTGCGAATTGCGAGAATCAAGCCCCACTTCTGGATCGTACCGTGGAATTTCCAGACATCGAGATTCTCTTGGACTCTCCCCATACGGATCATCTTCCTCTTCTGCTCTCTTCTCAATGTAGGCGTCTGCGTGGCTTTTGAAGAAGCGGACTGCGTGTTTTCCCTGCACAACCCGATGCAGGAAATTGAAATTGTGTTCGGGTTTTAGTTTTGCAGAGAAAGGAACTGAGTGGTTCTGTTGTAGCCAAACTATGGCATTGTAGCTCCCGTGCTCAATGGCCAAATCGACCAACAAATCCAGAATGAGTGAGCAATCCAGATTGAATGCATTGACAAGGTAGTCAATGTGCTCATAGTTGCAGTTGTTTTGAATTGCATTGGTCAATCTCTCTCGGGGTTGGGCATCGATGGGTGCTATGCATTCATCATTGTCCTTGTATATGGAATACCGGTAAGTTTCGACCCCTGGTTTTCCCTTTCCAGTTGACTTCACGACATAAGGCAAATAAAAACCGTTGTCCGTTTCGTGCACAAGACACACATTGCCCTCCTTCCAACCCTTCCCAGTAGCAGCAAAGAGCACCCTGTCCCCAATGTTGAATCGAAGGGGCTTCTTAAGGACGATCAAGCGATCCTCGTCAGCTTTAATTGGATAGGTTTCGAAATTCCCCAATTCACAAACGTAGGGGAAGACTAACCCGTCATGGTTGATCTCATCAGCGGCGAAGTCGTCAGCGGTGTCCCAAACGGATTTGATGGTAGCAGGCCGAAATTTTTCGTCACGATAGTGGTAGATCATCACTTGATCACCGACATCAAAACGGAGGTCCCAATCGTGTCGATCTTTATGTAGCATGAATGGCTTCTTCCTGGTACTATACTTCATCACATGGCATTGTTCCAGAACGGCGGGTCCCTGTTTTGCTTTCACATCGATGGGAAGCACGTAATAAGTGCCAAACTCGTCGTCATGGACACTCGCCAGCGCAATGTGCATGATTGTTCCGCGGATGAATCGAGAGAAACCTTCCGGCATGTACCAAACTCGGTCGAGGGCTGCCAGGAATTTGCCGCAACCACTGAATCTCGCATCGTGCTCATCTTGCTCCTGCTGGTGGTCCAGTTGTGCCCTTCGCTGCTGGATCTTCTCCTTGTGTGCTTTCTTGGCCTCCTTGGCATTACTCCCCCCTCCTGTACCCTTGATCTTTCGAGATTTCTTCCCCATATCTCTGTGGCTGTAGCTTGGTTACCCCCTCTCCTTCTTCGTACCGACGATTAGTTGTCCTGCTGCCTGCTGATGGTCGATATAATATGAAGCATTTTGAAAATGATAGCGAAAGAAGAAAGAGGAGTGGTGGATGCGATCTTTGGATCTTTGTGCAGTATCTTTTGAGTATACCGGTACCGTTAATTCAGATTTAACGACTGGCTGATCACGGTACCACAACACCGCTCGGGTTGGCTGTACTACATGTATTAGTAGCTGGGACCTACCGGTACCATGGCTACAATATTCCTCTGCGTTCTCAATCAGTTAGTCAGTCCACCCCTCTATGGGCTTTGCTTCGTCTCCGTGCCCAGACGGAGCCTCAGTTGTATATATGTAATGGGAAAAGCACAGAAGGAAGGATCTATCTGCGTTGCTTGACACTCATAATCTCTGTTGTGGCTCCCCAGACTCAGCAGCGTTGCCTTCGATGTCCGTGCACATTCCGACACAGCCAGCCATTCCGACACGGTTGTCAGTTTCTCGCTGTGGAGTGCCCTCCTAAAGTTATATTCAGCCAGGAACGCCTTGGTCCACGTTTCTCGCTGTCGAGTGCCCTCCTCAGGCCAGGAACGACAGGTCGAAGTGCTGTGACTGGACCACTGGCAAGTCTGGTTCTTATCAGGGACACATTCCTTCGGTAAGTTGGCTTTGGAAGGCGTTGGGCTCAGTTGCCCGGCCTAGCTAGAATCAGTGTCCTTTTCTAGAGACACAACCTCCAGCTTGCATCTTCTCGCTACAACGGGAAAGGGGCAGTCTCCTCGCCGACGTCCTGCTCAGTAATGAAGTAGCACCAGCTACCAGCTTGCTTTTTCACTTTTTCACCGCACATGGCAGTCACTAAAGGGGAAGCCCTTGAACAGGTACACTCCACAGTACTCCATGCTCCCTTTACAAACGTTGTCAAGCCCTACACGTACGTATCTAGGTCTACGACTTCTTTGGCTGGATTCATTCTTCAGGACTACTATGATATGGCTATCACTGTTTCTTTCTTTTGGCTACTGGCGCGGATCATCTTTTACATAATATCATTCAAATCTGTGCATTTCAGCAGATTTCCACTGAAGATGGAACGGCCTTATCCGATAGACTTCCTCTCAGCTCTCTGGAACTTCTGGATCGTCTGGGCTTGTCAAACGTGGTGTGCTTGATAGTCTGAAGACAGCGAAAGCTGTTGTTTGGATCCTCGTTGGCACTGACTACCAACAGATCAAGGATCTCGTTAGGATGAAGACTCGCGAAGGAATCCTCCAGATGATTCTGTTTGACAGGTAGTTGCCTCTTCGTTGTCCGCTTGTCGGTGGTCAAACCTCTGCACGAGGAACCTCGACGCATGTGGCTGCTTCTGGCTCTGTTTATCCTTCCTTGTAGGCGTGCACGTTTCTGCTCCAACATGGCATTGCTGGATGTAAGATTTGCGGGTGATGCAGGGGTATTCATGATGTCAAATGTAGTGATTGTGGAAAGGTTTGGAAATAATTTGTGAGCCTTCCACCCGAAAACTAATTGTCAGTGCGGAGGCAATGCAGCTCAATGTCAGGGGGAAGCTGAAGTCAGATGCCAAGAATGATGAAAGATTCAATCCCATCAATGTGCAGTCAGGAATGTAAAATGGTCAGAGTTCATCATGTCCCAAGACCGTGATCGAGTTTTGCCTTTACCGGTACCGGTTTGTCCTGTACTGCAGAATGCAGTGTCCATGGAGCGGGAGGAGGAGTACTCCACCTGAGAAATGTCTGCCAAAAGAAGAACACAGACCCTTTACCTCTTTAGTATTTAGAGATAATGACTGTGTATCTTGCTTATTCTTTTTTGGTGACCATGTCCTCTGCCAGGAAGCCCTTTGCAGCTCTCGAAGAAAGCTTCTCAGTGCTTCTCACTTCTCCGAGTGGTACCGTACCTCCTAACTCCTAACAGTGCAGCTTGTACAGCCGTACCGGTACAGCCTACTGTTAACTGAGTATGCCGCCATAGCTCTGAGTACAGCCTCGTGACTGTTGCCAATACTAGGAACGGCCAGACCAGTACAAAGGCCCCACCAGTACAAACTTCTTGGGGAACCCGGATGTTCCCTGTTGTTCACTCACAAAATCAGCTTGTCATTTTTGAACTGCTGCCGTTGAGGCTGATGAAGCTGCTGTCAATACCCCTATCAACATAACCAATAGAGCCACCCTTTCAATACCCTGAGATAGGGGATACATAATTTGGACGTGCCGGTCGCAGTGGTGGCATTGGCTTCTCCATTTGCTGGTTGTTGAAGCAACGAACGACTGGCAAAGTTAGGCAGCCATCTTTTGCAATTTTCGTCTATCACCGCAATCTATATCCCCATTCGTAGCCTTGTTGGACCCATCTGATGGATGTATTCCTTAAGATGGACAAACCAACAAGACTGGAATGGCTAAAGCCATTGATACTATCAGATGAACCACTAGAATATATGCTGGAACTGGCGTTTTGGATTTGTGGTCGGCTGCCACTTTTTCTATTAACTCATTAACTCGTTGATCCTACTCACTTTCAATGATAGAATCCTCTCAAATGTGCCCATTAGATCAATTCCCATGATTGGGTTGATAGCAGAAGGATCAAACAGTCCAAAATGAAGGTGAATCTGAGAACTTTGGAATATTTTGAAGAAAAATGAAGCATCTAGTTTGACATAAGATAATGCCTGCTACATGGCTGCGACCACTACAACCATCACATGGCTATGACAAGCAAAGAAAGTAGACAACTCTAGATAGTTAGATTGGTTGTGTACATGCCATATTGGTTGATACATTCTGGCCCAGACATCAACACTTTTTTGCTGTTGTATCATAGAAAAGTCATGGATTTCTAACCACGGTACCGTTGGCTCTGGTAAGATTGTTACAGCAAACAGCTCTACTGTTTTGCGTAATACAACTTTGTACTGGTCTGACCGTTCCTAGAATACACCTGTTTTTACTCTCAATCCCTTCGGGATTGCCCTCGGTCGCCTTCTCCTTCTGCTGCTCATCATCCATGGTCAAGTGGTTGGTTGTTGGCTATCTCTCAGTCCGGGGGAGAGCCTCACAACGCTTGAGCTGAGCATGACCCAGAAGGAGATGTGAAGTCAAGGTCAGGATCGTACAGTCTCGTGACTGTTGCCAATACACCTGAAAACTGAGGCTCACATTTTCAATTCAAATGCCAACTTCAGACATTCGGTTGTAACTTTCCGATGGACGACGAAGACAAACTGGCTCCCCTTGATTCCAAGTGGGATATGACGACCAAGTTCTGATCCACTGCTGGTGTAAGTCGAAAGCAAGCTCCATCTATACCCATACGACACCCCTTCAGAGTTGCCCCACCGCAGGTAGCCAACAACAATGGCCACTTCCCGGAGATTGAGCAGGCTTTTGTTGCTGTGGCCCACACAGATTGCGTCGTCGGAGAGTGGATTCCACTTCCCTATTCGGCCCACAAAGTATCACGAAAGCTCGAACGGCCACTCAAGAGTTCAAGACTAAGAGATAGCCTTACCATGAAGGAAAAGAGGAGCTGAAGGAAAAGTCGTCAAGAACAAGAACCCAAAACATATCGCGGCATAGGACCGGCATGCTAGACATTAGAGAAGTGGTGACAACAGCTGGTCAGCTGCAATAGGAGGGATGGAATCCTCCAGAGAAATCCAACCTAAGGAGTGGAACATCTCCGGTTGATGAGCAGGCAAGCAGGTGCTAGGAGTAGCACGAAGGAATCCACCCGCCAACGCCCTCGTAGCTCTGGTACACTTTCTACTGTAACAGGTTCTCAACGGTCGAAATCCTCGTGTTATTTAACTCGATAGGCCAATTCGGATTTCGAACTCTTACACATACGATTCGAATCGCCGGTAACGGCCTGATGTCAAGATCCAATCGTATTTTGCTACTAAAGCCTCTATAGTAAATGTTGCATGCGTCACTCATTTTGGAAAATCCATTGAATCGTGAGGCCGTTACTCAGAAATCCAGTTGCCGGGATATTTTACCGTAGAAAAACAGTGATTTCCCAACTCACCGATTCTGGAGATTTGTATAAGGGATGTCCTATCCGACGTTCGTTGGATTTTCAAAATCCGGTATCAAGGATTTTTCAGCCATGTGGGTCCATTTCAGCGACTGTGTGTGTTGTCAACCTCTACATGTGCGCTGTTTCGTGGGATTGAGCTAACAAAGACCGTATCCAAAGCTGCAAGACAATTTCTCCACATTCTGAAACAAATTCTATTGGTATTCTCTTGGTACGAGAAAATGGAATATGCACTTTGTTGCTATTTTACTGGTTGTTGTCTAACGGATGATAAAGACTGCGCTAACAGACGTATCCGGAACACAACAAATGAGAACCACTCCGAGAGCAAATTCGACGGATTGGATTCTTCATTTCCAGTCCATTCCTCATAAATTTCGAAGCACAACCTTGAAAAGCGATAGCTATGCCCGAATCTAAGCCCCATCCACCAAACTAATATCATTATCCGACACCATGGCGTTCATCCAAAATGAGGGCCGTTCGGTCCATTCGGTCCATTCTGATTGGCTGGAAAGAAGTTCCCATTTGCATCTCGAAACCACATCTGGGACTGCTGAGGAACGTACTGCTGCTGCGGAGCGGGTTGCATCTGGGGAGCTGATGGATACACAAATTGTTGTTGCATCATCAAACCTTGCATCATGGCGGCCTGCTGCTGCATCGCAGCCATTTGACTCCACCCCATCGGCATTGGAATCGAGTATTGAGGCAGCTGTTGCATTTGCATGGGCACCAGTGGAGCTACTGCTGCTGGCTGATTGAAAGATTGATTTGCCGCAACTGGAACACTCGCACCCGGTGCCACCGCAACCGGAGCCACTGGAGCTGTTGCGACCGATTGATGAGATCCTGCCACGGAAACCATGGCGCCACCAGTTCCAGCAGGGGCGGATGCGACACTTGCGGTCCCCGACATCATTCCCTGTGTTGCAACCGCTTGCGCCTGAGCCTGGACAAGCTCGAGCAATTGTTTCTTCGTCATCTTCTTCAATACCTTGTCATCGGGAATGGCGGATGGATCTTCGGTCAACAAGGACGTCTCTTCTTCATCTTCCCGAGGGGAGCAGATTTCCTCCGGAACTGACTTCTTGCGGCCGCCTTCTGGATTTGCTTGACTTCTTCCAAACGGTGTCTTTTCCTTTTTGAGCTTGGCGCTTTGAGGCTCGCTTGGCGCGCGGCTTACCGCCACCGTCATCGATTCTTCGTCTGAAGTTCGTCGAGGTGGGCGTGGATTTCCGTCTTCATCATCAGATTCCACGGCCAAGTCTTTGTCAGAGCACATCAAGGCCTTGAGAGCAGTCGATCGACCTTCATCCACGAGACGTGCATAAGGGATCTGACTCTGTTCGCACTGTGACGGGCGAATTTCAATCGAGCAGCCATCGGAACCCGAGCTTGATGCATCTTGGTGATTCCATATGCACGAAGACCATGATTCGTAAACTTCTCAAGATTCGTGACTCCGATGGTTGTGCCAAGTTCTTTGGCCATCTTGGATACGGTATTGTGGCCAAGATTGTATTGAGCGGTATCACCCGACGGTTGGAACCAAATGTCACGATCCTTGTACCGGTTCAAGTGCACTTTGTGTTTGGTGAAATATTTCTTGTATTCCTTCTTCTGCCCTTCTGAGGCAACCTTGGCGAAGAATTTCTCGGCTTCTGGATGACACTTCGACAGATAAAAGTCGAAACACTTGAAAGCACACAACGGATCTCGAGGATTCTCGACGATTTCCAACCAGCGATCTTTGTCTGAAAGAGCATTGGAATTGTAGAAATTCAGTCGATTGGTTTTGTCTTCGGGAAGTCGGATTGCCAAATGCATACAACCAGCCAGGTCACCCATTTCGCGAGTGTACATCCCAGAATACGTATCCTGCACCATGAGACTCGACATTTCCTTACCTCCTCGAAGAAGAAAAGATCGGCCAAGGTGGAACACACAGACACGTTGAAGATCTTTTGGATTTGTCCACGGTTGAAGTCGTCCGTCTTTGACAGCTTCGCGGATTTTCTTGTCCGCTTCCCAATCAATCTCCGAATGATGACTGCGAATCCCAAATGTTGGATCCGTCTTGCGGATTTCCGCCCAAAACTGAATCATGACTCCATGGAAATCTCCTTTGGCGTTGAAATCCTCCTTGAAGGTGTACTGAAATTTGTTGTGCGTCATGGTTCTCCACTCGGTGAATACATTGTTAATGTATTGTGTGAAGACGGTGGGGGAGAGAGGCTTGCCTTTGTTGGTACCGGACAAGCACAACCATTTCATTCCGCACAAGATGGCACAATAGTTCAGGATTTTGTGCTTGTTGCGATCTTTTTCTCCACATACCACGTTGAAGAAAGCATAGTTGGTTGAGTGGCCTTGGTCATAATCGACGGGAACTACCTCAAGAAGACTGCTCAAGACGGATCCTCCATGCTCGCGGATTGTCTTGAAGAATCGCTTTTGAAGGCTCTCACATTTCTTCTCATACTTTCTGCCTCGTCGTCCTTGGTCCTTGCAATTTTCTAGAAGCTGTTGCTGTTGCTCTGTCAAGTCCAAGGTGGTAAAATCTCGACCAACACCAAGAGCACTGGCAATTGCAGCAGCATTTTTTGGTGGATTTTCTTGTGTTGGAGTTGGATGTTGGGGAGACAATGAGACTCTGGCTGGAGCTGGTGCGGGGGGACCAAAGTCAATGTTGGACCGAAAGGCAAGAAGATTTTCCACAACCACACTGGTTCCTTGAGTCATGACAGGACAATGGGGTTCGTCCTCATACAGGTGGCCATCTTCCTCTTCCAATTCCTCTTCCTCTTCGGCTTGGACTGTGACTGCGGCTTCTTCCTCTTCTGCTTGGAACGTGACTTCGGCTTCTTCCTCTTCTGCTTGGAACGTGACTTCGGCTTCTTCCTCTTCTGCTTGGAACGTGACTTCGGCTTCTTCCTCATCCTCATCCTCATCCTCGCTACTGCTGCTACTGGTGTCTACGGGTGGAAGCGTGAAGTCATTGTCGGCAAGTGGGTTACCGCGATCCTCTGTCACTTCTTCTGCCATTTCTTGGGCGGACGACGCAGAAGACATGATGACTACCAGTGACTACTAGTACTCCTGTACTCTCTAACAGTAGGGCTTATTTACTCGGGCTTTTGTCGAGTAGATTACAGACAAAGACCTCCCGCCTCATTGACGGCTTTGATCTTGATCTGGTGTCTCGGCTGTCGGATTTTTGCCCTTGGGCTTCGCCCTCGTGCAAAAATCCTCCAGCCTCGACTGGATCCACGATCTCAGCCTAAAATCCGCTGGCTCGCGCTCTCGCGACGAATCGTGTCGGCTACGCCTCCAAGAATTCTTGCGATCGCGCGCGCCATTGGATTTTCAATTTGCCGGGACGTTTTTCTACAGAATCTGCGGGAGAAGACGGCAAGACTACACGAAGAAATACCATTGTTGGCGACTAAGGAGTTACCAGGTGAGGATCTAGATAACACGTCCCAACAGGAAAAGGAAATAGAAGAAAGGTGCCACGGAGAATGAGCGAGTATCAGCTCGACCGAAGCACGACTCGCTACGATGTACTTGCTACGAGATCGAGCGGCCGACAAGACAGAAGAGTGGTATCCCTATCATTGAACAAGTGACACTGAATGGCTATTTCCCACTGAAATAGACGAGGAATTGGATATCTTTAATGGAAACGGAAAGATTCAATACCCAACTTAAAGAACTGAAGAAACTGACTGCTCTGTTCAAGACTACCTGCACAGAATCAGACGACAACCAACCACAATTCTTCCGTGGCACGTGCGTGTCCCGCTGGATGCGCCCAAGAAACTTACATCCGGACAATGAATGTACCTTTAGAACCGCACCTTGGCGGGCTTGTTGTGGGAAGCGGGTGCCCTTGAGAATGCGACAATCCACGGCCTTCGAGTGCAATCCATTGTGTGTCACGGGTAGTCTGACCATATTTCGGTTGCTGGTGCAGGTCTGGACCCGCTCTGGCAGCTACGGTATCTGAACAGAAACTCAAACAGTACCGACTGGAAGGCACGCTGGTTCCTTCCCAAGGAACGACACTCCCGTACTCGGTCGGGGTCGATTCCCAGTTTACCCAACAGCACTTTGCCGTGCCATGCGCACGTCACGAAACCAACCAATCTGCTTGGACGCTGCAGTTTCGTCACCACTTCCAGTTCTATGTTGCAGCATTTCCACCCGTCTACAGCCTCCTTCCAATCTCCTGAAGCCGGTGGTGGTGGATTCCGGTAGAACTCAGGCGTCCTTCATGACTCTACCTGCTGATACTGCCGAAGCCTAACTTAAGATTGGAGCAATGCAGGAAGTGCGATTGGTCGGACGGCACGTTTACATTCCTCTCTTGTGCTGGACTTTTGAATCCGGCCGAGAACCCCTACTGGTAGGAGATCCAATCGATTCATTCTTGGGACTGTGTTCTACTGTTTGTGTGAGCAGGAGGAGGTGGCGCCGGAAAAGGGACCAATGACAATTAAGAAGTGACTTTGGACAAACCAGCCACTTCCGCATCATCAAGCAGCAACCAGTCTGGTTCTACCACTGCATGGCTCTTATTCATGACCCTCCTTTGGGGGTGGTGAAGTGTATTCTCTCTTGTTCGTTCTTGTTTTCGTGTGGCGGGGGATCAAACCTAGAGTGGCACGGAAGCGAAAGGTGTCAAAAACTGGCGCTTGACAGGCCAGGCAGCCCAAGCAAATCGTCGGTGCCGCCAAAGCTTCCTTGCCCGACTGCAGGGGAAGCATCTCAACGTCGCTCCAGACGAGCGACAGAGTCACCCAAGATTGGTGGTCAGCTACCAAGACCAGAGAGCAGACACGAAGAAAGGGTTTCAGGCACGTACCTTCCTGCACTGATACGTCTACGAAACCGGTCCAGAACGCTTTTCACAAATTTTGTGTACAGGATGTCGGCACAGCTACTAATCCATGGGTGTGCCCACAGAGGTCTCCGAACATTACTATTTGTCTCTCGAGAATCGATAGAATATCCTTAGCTTGGCTTTTGAAGGCGTTGGGCCCAGTTTCCCAGCATGGAATCGGTGTCCTCTTCCGGCGGCACAACCCCCACCATCTTCTCGCTACAACAGAAGGCACAGTTCATTGTAGTCGTCCTGCCGAGAAACGTACCACCAGCAACCAGTTACTAGGGAAGGAGAGGGTGAATTGCACCGCACGTGGCAGTCACTGAAGGGGGGAACCTGCGAACAGGTGCACTCTATACCCCATCTACAAACATATAGCTCTACAACTTCTATGCAAATCACTGTTTCTTTTCTCATAGCTACTTGTCGGGGACTCATCTTTGAGCCCCCTTTACAATATTATTCAAAACTGTGCATTTCAGCAGAGCTCCACTGAAGACGGCACTTCCTTGGTCGATTGACTTCCTCTCAACTCAGTTGCACTGGTTCGTCTGGGCTTTTCAAAAGTGCTGTTCTTGATAGTCTGAAGACAGTGAAAGCTGTTGCTTGGATCCTCGTTGGCGCTGACTACCAACAGATCAAGGATCTCGTTAGGATGAAGGCTCGCGAAGGAATCATGTCGTACTAGTTGCCTCCTCTTTGCCCCCTTGTCAGCAGCAGGCATCAAGTCTCGGGCCGAGGAACCTCGACGCATGCGGCTGCTTCTGGCTCTGTTGATCCTGCCTCGTAGGCGGGAATGTTTCTGCTCCAAGGCCTTACTGGGTGTAGGATTTGCGGGAGATGTAGTGGTATCCATACTACCGTATTGTCAAATGAATGCAGCGATTGTGTTGTGAGAGGCTTGAAAGTACTCCAGTGTAGTGTTTTGTGAGCTTTCCCCGGGCAAATTGCCATTGGAGAGGCATGTCAGCTCCAGCGTTCGCCAGGTCAACACGGAGTTGAAGTCAGACAAGATGCCAAGAAGAGTGTGATAGTCAAAGTAGACTACCCCTATGCTAAGACCGAGCCAAAAAAAGACAGTCTCGAGTCCTGACATAGCTACTCGGTACTAGCTACTAGCTACTAGCTAGCTAGTACTAGTAGTACCGGTAGCTCCTTTTGCAGTTTTCGGTGCGGTGATAGGCACTCCGTACAGCCCATCTGCGAAGTGCTCCACCGAAAAGTGCACAGATCCCTTTACTTTACATGTATTTAAAGCGCATGGATGATAATGACTGAGGCTCTCTCAGCAGCATCCGGTACTATGTAGTACGGAGTCTACTGTCTCAAATAAAAAAACCGCTCGTGTACTCCAATACGGTATTAATAGACGCATCATAATGACTGTTTTTATGTGCTCTCTGTGTCCTATGTCCCGAACAATATATCCTGTACAAAAGATGGTCTTCTATCTGTGCAACGACTCTTGTGCCAGCAAGCCATGATTGCAGCTCTTGAAAAAAGCTTTTCAACGTGGCAGGCTTCAGGCCGAAAACAAATTGGTGTCAATTACATGTACATGTATGTACTAGTTTAAGGGTGGTTTTGAGACTTACACGTAGAACTCAGGTAGATCTCAGCACAAATGATTTGGCTCACAACCCACATTGGTGTCAAGGGTGTAAATGGCACTCACAAGGTTTAACACTTAAGAGGAATGAGAACCCGACAATAACAGCAAATCGAGCCAAAATCAGCCTCTTTTATTAAATTATACACTCGCCTTCTATGTTTGACCTATTAACACCAATACAAACAATAAAGCCTACTATCATTGGAGTTAATTACAGTGGTGTTGATCCACTTTTATTGGAGTTAACAGAAGTTGTGGAACACTTTACAGCCAGAAGAATATCTGGTGTACTGTTTTACTATAGGAAAACGGAATGTAAAATTTTCACGGCTCACGACTGCCCTTAAACTAGTAGTCTAACTCTGGAAAGTGTGGCAAAAGCTGAATTTGGCGAGGGAGGAGGGGAATTCAACACTTTGTAACTGTTGAAACCGGCAAAAGTGTTGAATTTTGATTCAACAACTGTTGAAAAAACTGTTGAATCTGATTCAACACTTGTTGAATTACTGTTGAATAAAGTGTTGAGATATGCACCATTATGACTAGCAAACTGTTGAATTACTGTTGAACAAAGTGTTGAATAGATTCAACACTGTGTTGAATAATATTCAACACTTTTTTCAACACTTTTGAAATTCAACACTGTTGAAAAGTGGAATCCGGCTGGAAATTCAACAGTTTTCATCGCCAATTCAACTTTTGCCACACTTTCCTGGAGTACTGGTACTAGCTAGCTAGTACTTGGCTTTTTGTTATCGGCTTCGCAACCTCTACGCACACAGATACCACCTAGCTAGCAAGCACGCTTTCATAGCAGCCGTCCATGCAGGAGGAGACCAAGAGAAGCCAGCCCACTGGCGAGAACCAGATTGCTGGCTGTGCGATAAGAAAGAAGCAAAACCGCTCTCTAAACCCCATGCTTTGGAAGGGGCTGGCACGAAAGAGTTCCTTTACTGCAGGTCGATAAAAAAAATCCTTTCGCCAGGTGGCTGGAGGCGAATCATCCTCCTTAGTCTACGCCCACTTGAACCTGGCTGCTAATAGCGTGTTGCCCTTGCCCTGGCACCGCACTCTCGCACTCTCTGGATGCCTGGCCACTGCTCCCATCGTTCAGTGTTTCTTCTAAAGGTTGTGACTTTGCTCAAAGTTTCCCTCGATCTACCTTGCTTTCCAACTGCAGTGCACAGATATGAATAGCATCGATCATTCGAATCATCTTATGGATCTTTTCGAGCTGCTCTTATCAATAGACGTGGGACGTCTAACTATTTATAAACAAGTTTAACTTGTTTTGCTCGTGAGGCAGACAAGGAAGCAAAGCTTTGTAATTCCTAAGGCCGGTCTCTACCGGAGCGACTAAGGCCGCTCTCTACCCGAGCGACTAAAGTAGGGACTAAAGGAATCCTTTAGGTGGTTGTTTAGTTCAAGATTTAGTCATTATCCTTTAGTAATGGTGGTGTCTACCACCAGATGACTAAATCTGGGACTAAACAATTTAGTCAAGTTTTTAGTCAAAACGTGGTGTCTACCCGGCCACTAAACAAATGACTAAACGTAACACTGCTGGACTTAGAGGACTCAAAAAGATTTAAACAAAGTGATCACTTGGTGGGCTACCAATATTCTATCAGCAAGGTGGATTTAAAGGACTCAAACAAAAGACTTAATAGAATTGATTACATTTTTTTGAGATAACAAGACTGAGATAACAAGACTCAAAACAAACCATTGCAATGCACCTCTCCTCTGTCGTTTGCACCTCTACTATTACTCCTCTTCGATCGTTCGATCGTCGATCGCACCTCTACTATCGGCCGATACTCCTCTTCGATCGTTCGTTCGATCGGTTGCACTCTACTATCGCCGATACTCCTCTTGGATCGTTCGATCGGTTCACCCTACTATCGGCGATACTCTCTTGATCGTTCATCGTTGCACTCTACTCTATCAGCTCTGTCGCGATGCTCTGATAGTGAGGCTGTGCAATGAGGCTGTAATCCTGTTGGAATTTGTAATCCTGTTGGAATTTGTTATCAAACTCGGTGGCATGCAGTCGTATTGTTTCCTGTTGGATTTGCTGTTCTTAAACAAGCTTTAGTCGTTATGCTCGCTCACCGACTAACGGGAGGCTGGTTAGTCGGTGAACGAACTTTGTGACTAAAGCCTTTAGTCCGTGGGACGTTTAGTCGCTTGGGTAGACACCACCCCCAGAGACTAAACTATTGACTAAACTACGAAATATGGCTTAGTCGCTACTTTAGTCGCTTGGGTAGAGAGCGGCCTAAGGGACCGACTAAAGGAATCCTTTAGGTGGTTGTTTAGTTCAAGATTTAGTCATTATCCTTTAGTAATGGTGGTGTCTACCAGCAGATGACTAAATCTCGGACTAAACAATTTAGTCAGTTCTTTAGTCATTTGGACCTGCCTACCCAGCACTAAACAAATGACTAAACGGAACACTAGTGGACTTAATAAAAAGGACTCAAACAAGATTTAACAAAAGTGATCACTTGGTGGGCTACCAATATTCTATCAGCATGGTGGATTTAAAGGACTCAAAAAAAGACTTAACAACTTTTGATGGCCTAATAGTGAGGCTGTGGTAATCCTGTTGGAATTTGTTATCCAACTGGGTGGCATGCAGTGGTATTGTTGGATTTGCTGTTCTTAAAGAGGCTTTAGTCCGTACATTCACTCACCGACTAACCAGCCTCCCTTTAGTCGGTGAACCAACATTTCCACTAAAGGCTTTAGTCCGTATGACGTTTAGTCACTTGGGTAGACACCACCCCAAGAGACTAAACTATGGACTAAACTACAAAATATGGCTTAGTCGCTACTTTAGTCGCTCCGGTAGAGACGGGCCTAAGTTAATAACAGCTTGACCTCCAGGCCCGAATCGAATCAAACAGTACGATACTCAGAGTTCGGCTGACTAGAAGACCCGTACCGGTATGGTACCGTATGTACCTACCGAAGCGTAACTGTACACGCCGACTACACTAAACCAAACGTGGGGGTCGAAATATCTTTTTTTAATTATACTTCTTCGATCCTTCTTCTCAAGGACCTTCTTCTCAAGCAGCACCGAATAGAGAATAGAAGCTCCCCGCTACCGGTAGGTAGCTAGTAGCCTGCATGCATACTATGACCATGCTGTTTGATTGCTTCACAGAACGACAACTTATCCGCCAAGGCTTTGTGGTCTGCATGGTCTGCTGTCTTTGGAATATGATTGGAGACCTGATTTATGCGCCCTTGTATGCGAGTGGAAGGGAAATCTTGTCGCCGCAACTACCCGTCTACCTGCATCAGACCGAGAACTCTCATGAGCTCCTCCTGTTGGCGCAAACATCGGGATGGATGTATCCCATTTGGGGTTGGCTCACGGCGAGCCAGTTGTATATTGGATTAAAGCCGTCCGAATCATTCTGGTGGAGTTCCGCTCCCTGCTTGGCCATGGCGTATGCCTTTTGTGTCATCGGAGGAGCACAGCACTCTGGTTGGGCCTTTCTCACAGTCCTGTGGCAATCAGAGCATCGAGAGGCATGTTTGCAAAATTCGAAGATTTGTCAAGCCTATTATGAAGACTCCCAGATTCGAATTTGGAAACACTTTTTGATGGGCGATCTACCGGCGCTGTGGTTGTTTGCATCGAGTGCATGGGTCTTTGTCAGCGTGATTGTCAATCAATCCAAGGGAATTTCCTTTCCTCTTTGGTTCAACCTTTGCAATCCACTAGCGACACAAGTCTGGGTAATGGGATTGACGTACTTTTTGGATCCTCCCGTCGCAGGACTTGTGGGTGGTCCCTTTGGGACATGGATGATTCTCACTACAAATCTCGGCTGTGCCTACTGTCTTTGGAATCATGGAGAAGACGACGACAACACCCAATCCAGCAAAAAGAAGAAACGAAACTAAATCTTCGATGTGTGGTTCTTTTCCCGATCTTGGACTCTTGGACTGCCTGGTGTGTGATGGTGCGTCAATCGTCACCTCCGTGAGCCGGTTTGATCAAGTTGGGCTTTTACATCCAATTTTGTGGTACACTACGCTGCACGGGTACAAGAAGCAAGCGACCGGAATATCAACGATCTGGGGCTTGTCCAGCAACGCAACGAGCTTTGGGTAAGCTAGAAATTGTTCGTTGTCCTACTCTCGAAGTGTTCTGTGGGTAAGGAGAACATGACCAAAAAGTCAGTGCATCAACAATGTACATGTCCAGTCATTTCCAAACCCAGTCAGTCTACCATGGCATACTTGCTTTATTGAAGAAGATAGGTTGTTGCTGTGAGCTAGTACCGTGTGCGCCTGTCTTTCCTCGCTGTGGCTGTTAGCTAGTACCCTACGATGGGTCGCCGTACGGTAGCATTTGACTTAACTGTCACTCGCCGCGCATGAAACACCTGCAGATTTTCACCTAAAAGTTGACACCGACGAGTTTACATGCATGTGTTCGCCTCTACCAGCGAAGAACACAAAACCACAGGAAATCACTCGAGGTATCCTCTCCTTGTGGAGCCAAGGTACATTACAGTACATCAATCATGAGTACAGAGTCAAAGCCACCCCACAGTTCGCACAAGAGCACCCCTTCCAGTCGGGGTTTTGAGGGAAAGTTTCGCTTCACAAGTTCAAGAGACTCTCCCTCTGCTTTGGCAAACCGCCACCATGGGAAGGAATCCCTTCATCAGCGACTTCGGTCTGTTTTGACTCATCCTCTGGGGGTGCCTTTGCTATATGCATTGTATAAACAAGAGCCCCCACCAGATGATCTCAAAGATATTGGCAGTTCTGGAAAGAATTCTCGCTGCTAGACTCCAAGTGGATCTTTCCAAACTTTTGGAGGAAACCGTGTCATCGTGGACGGGTGATGACACCGGGCTGACCACAAAGATAATCGAAGTGGCCAACAAAGCCCTGGGTGCCCACATCGACATTGCTTTTACCAAGGCAAAAACGAAAACAACTGAGGATACCACGGGTTGGAAATCTTTCTCAAGGAATCGAACAAAAAATTCACAATCAAACCGAGGCTTTCTTTTAAAAAACAAATACTTACTTTCAGATCCAGATTATGATAAGCAGAAGGAGCAGACAGCGAGAGTGACTGACAACAAAAAAGGAGCTACTGGAAGCCCGCCTCATATGTATAAGAAAGGAGAGGGCGGCAACGAGTAGACTACTAGGCCATCTACAATATTTTTTAAAAGGATGTTGGCAGCTACATATGAGACGATGGGTTCAAGAGTTCGGAGTAGCGAGGTTATCCACAGAAGCCAGCTCTCGCACAGTCAGTTAGTCAGTCGGTACGGTAGCTAGCTCCTCTGCTTTGCTACATTTTTACAGCTAGTTAGTTAGGCTAGCCTAGCCTAGTTAGGAACAATTGCAGTTGCAATCATTCTCTGGACAGATGAGTGCTGCACTGGTGGTACCAGTACAATCCACCACGAGAAAGAGTTCTTGTTCGTTTTGCGTTGTCAACTTGCAAATTTCGTCTGGTACACGTCCACTCAACTCATTTCGATCCAATTCCAACTGTCGCAACCCTGTCAATGCCCCCAGTTCACTTGGTATGCCTCCCGTGAGGTGATTGTTGTGCAAGACGAGAGTGTGAAGTCGCGGCAAGTTGGCCAACTGTACCGTGGGCAAAAAGTCATCCAATGATCCAGTGGCAGCGTTAGTATTGGTGACTTGTAAGTGCTGCAGGCCCTTGAGTAGCTCCAGTTCGGCGGGTAATACTGATGTACTAGAGTTGTTGTTGTTGTTGTTGTTGTGGTGCCAACCATCGAGTCGAATATCGCGAATGACTTGATCCAATTCCGTATTGACCAGCAGTCCCTGGTTGTGGGGGAGTGCTGGATAGCATACCAAATCGGTGGACCACTGACATTCCGACAGGGACGCATTGAGCCACTGATTATTTGTGGACGGATCTGGATTTTGTTGTTGTAGAGAAAAGAAGAGTGTGGCCAATGCAAATAGTTGTTGTGTCCTCCAGAGAGGCATGTCTTGTAGCACATCTGCGGGATAGCTGCTGCTGAATGCCAACCATAGATATGCTTTGGATTGTGGAGAGCGGTGATCGTCTAATTGGCGGACGGTGTATTCTGGAATTTCCATGGTGGCTCCGGTCCTTCCGAGATTGATCGTGACAAAGTCATAAATATTGCCGTGGGTGGCGGGCATGACATCAATGGGTGGCAGAGAGGTGACATCATCATTATCGCGAGGGGGTGCCGTGGTAGTAGTACTGCCAGGAGTGTCTGTCGTCGTCGTCTCAATCGTCATTAGAATCGAGTCATTGTCTTGTGGTTGTTCTTGACTCTGGTTGCTGTTGTTAATGTCGTTGTTACTGTTGTTACTGCCGCACTTGTCATATAGATTGCACACGACGACGGGCACGACAATGGCAGCTAGAATGGCGAGACACAAGATGCAGAGACAGACTTGTCGTGCGTGAAGTGCTGATTTGTGGTTGTGGTTGTCTTGAGTGTCGAGCTCGTCGTCTCCTTCTTGTGGTTGATGTTGATATTCCCGTGGCGTTGCATCCGACCATCCCGAGAGCCTCGAGACAAACCGTTTGGATTTGTGGTGGAGGTAGACAAACAAGCCTTGGCGGTCACTACTACTCTTCTTATCTTGAGGCAATCCCAGTTCTTCAAAATGATCTTGGATTTCCACTTCAATATTATTATTATTATGATCTTCCCCCCCTTTGTCTTCTGCTTGTTCTGCTTGTTCTTCTGGTGGTGGTGGTGGTGGTACTGGTAAGTAGTGCTCGGTAGGAAAGTCGGCTGTGAATGTGACCCACGTATCTTTCTTCTTTTCTACTTGTTCTTCTTCTACTGGCTGCTCTTCTTCTTTTGGCGGCTCTGGTTTGTCTTGCTCCGGAGATCCACCGCTCGTAATGGTGGTGTTGTCCGTGACAGCTACACTGATCAAATCCAGCAAATTGGGTTGGCATTGACTGATTTCCTGATCAAACGCATCGGCGGCTGCTTCGTCGTCTGGTTGTGGTACTTGTGCCAACAAACAGGTACTAGTACCGCTTAAAAGCTTGGAGATGGTATCCGAAGCGTTCCGTTTAGGATCACTGCTGGCAGTGCCGTTGCTGTTGCTTGCGGCAGGCCAAGTGCGGCTTCGTGGAGTCGTAGATGTAGACATGGTCAACTAGACTAACTGTTGGAGCGAAAGATCGAAGAAGGAAAGTAAACAATGCGAAACAATTGCAAGTGCCACAAAATGAAGGGTTCTCGAAAGTTGGATATTTTGTGCGCGGAAGGGGCGTCACGCTTTCTGCCACGCACGAAGTAATCCACGACGTGGAACAGTAAAGTAATACAGTTAAGCTGTGTAAACACCAGAATTCGGAAAGCGTTTGATGCTGCCACAACAGCAATCATCCCATTGGCACAACCATGACCATGACTGAACAGAACGTACAGTGGCAACATACTACCTCGAATTGAAGAGATAGAAGACAACTCAATTGGCTGTAATGGCAGTCTCCCGGGCAGTTGGTTTCCTACTGCTCCTGGGATGTGCTTTGGTCCTGCTCGACTCTCGCACCATGCAAAGACTGCCATGGTCTTCCCAGAACATCACAATCACTTCGAATTCGAATGACACGGAACGGCGGCAAGGGACTCCATCATTGCTGCTGGTAGATGACAACCAAACCAAACAACATCCCTCTTCTACTACGAGTCCATCATCATCATCGTCATCATCATCATCATCACCAGCAGAAGAACCCATGATGAGTGCGGAGGAATTTCGCTCTCTGATCTACTACAACTTTTCCTGTCCCTTTGAATGGTCCAAATACTCGTGTGTCCATCAAGGACAAACAGAAAAGGCAGCCGCCTCCCGAGAACTTCTCGTGGAACATCGGCACCTCTTTCACGAACTATTCTTTGCTCACTCGTCACCGTTTACTATCTTGCCACCCAACACGCGCATTACACTCACGGGAGATTCCATTGTGCGACAAGTCTTTATTGGCATGGCCTGTTTTCTCACGACGTTTGCCAACACCATTATTCAACACGCCCATGCGCAATGGCACCCCACGTGGCCGTGTCATGGCACGCAACATTGTGTCCATGGTGGTGTCCATTCCGGATTTCCAGTGGCATCCATGCTCTTTAAAAATGGAGCCGAACTGCATTTTGTGCCTCATCACGGATGCACGCGTCCGCAAGATCAAGAACCCGACATGTACGCTCGCATGTACCAGGAACTGACGACAACCAACAACATTTCCTTTAGCCCAAAGGTAGGATCCGCACTGCCCACGCGTCTTGGACCCTTTCTTTCTTCGAGCAAGGACATTGTGGTGTCCAATATTGGATTGCATTTCCCACCCGATCAAGCCAAAGCTACGGCACAACTCTTGGCCAACTGGACCGCGCAACCATTTGCTCCCCAACTCTGGTACGTGGCCACGCCCACACAACACTTTCACACGTCGAATGGACAGTTTGTTCCCGGTCAAAAGGACGACCACGGCTGTCGGGATGCCGTGCCCAAAAATCCACGCCTTGAAATGGAACGAAAAGTCCTATTGGGCAACACCAATATTCCACTATTTTTGGAATTTGAGGATCTCGAATGGGGATGGTTTCACGTGGGAAATGGAGATTGTTCTCATTACTGTCAACCGGGTGTGCCAGATCTAGTGGCATTGCGCTTGTTGCGAGCCTTGGCGGGCTTGGCGGGGGAAACAGTGTCGGATTCATCATAAGGACGCAAATCTACAGTACTATACCAGTCATGCAGTGTCGCTGCCATGTCAATCATCAAGACATTGAATGGTTACGGTACGGTGCGGTACAATCAATGAAGCCGAGCTCTTGATCGACGAATCTTCATTCCGTGCCATCTCAATCGCCAGAATTGAAGCATGGCAGTCCCTCTTGCAGCCGATCCCTTTGCCCCAGAAAGGACTCAACTCAACTCTCAGCTCGATGGATCAAATTGAATTGAATTGAATCGAATCGAATCCATCATGCATTGGTCTGCTTGGCGATGGCACCCCCGATGAATTCGGCAGACCACGCATGATAAACGAAATTTTGGATAAGTCTGCAATGGGTCAACAATCAACCGCCCGAGCATCGCCCGAGCCACTCTGATACACGCCCTACTACGGTACATCGTAGAAATCCCAGGTTTATCAATAAAGGGACATGCAATATCGTATTCGGTGTTAGCTAGAAGGGCTATGTATACGTAGTCAAATTGGGCCTGCATTGAAACGAAACTGGGAGTCTGTCCATTCAAATTTGAATGCGGTTGATAGGTAAACGTCCTGCAAACAATGAAACATCACAGTTGAGAAGTGCAGATATTTGGACTCTTCCGATGTCAGCTTTATGAAGACAACTCGTGCAGAGGCTCCGTAGCCTTCCGCTTTCGTGAATCCCGGCGTTCCCGAGGGTGCTTCTGCCGGCTCTGACCGCTGTTTGCAGCTGGCTGTGCTTCTTTTGACGACCATACCACCGGCTGTTCGCAGAGTAGCCCATGTTGGAGAATTGTGATTAGCTCCTGTTTGGACCCACCAGGAAAATTGAGGTGGTCTAGTTTCTTCCAGATGGTCTCAGGAGAGATCAAATCAACCAGGTGCCCGAGTCTGGTGCCTTCTGCTCCAGCGTTGCCTCGGCCACAAGTATTCAAGAGTGTTTTGTAGTCAACGAGTCTCTGTTTGCTGTTGACTTCTTCACCATTCAGGAAAGATTCTTCGTTGATATGATCCTCCATTGCCTGTTTCTTGTTTGCAAAAAATAGAGGTAATGTAAGATCCACACAGATCAAAGCCACCTCCAATTGAGTGTTGAGACCAAGTAGCTCTAGCATTTTGTCCTGGTAGATTTCAACTTCTGCTTGATTCTCCAAGTTCTGCAGTCTCAGCTCAGTCAAAGTATCAGAGTGGTTGGCAGCATCAAGTAATGGCAACAACAGCCCAGCTTCTGCAGTGCCACAATCCACTTGAAGGGCCTCAGATTCCCCTGTTTCATCAAAGCACAGAGGCATTGGCACAGCTCCTTAGTAGCTTTCCATGGGTTATAAATGCAAATATCCAACCGTACTAGATGCTTCATCTGGAACAGGAAGCTGTGGATTGAAAAGTCAGGTTCATGCTCGGTGTCATTGTATTCAATGGAAAATGAGGTGATTGGTGAATTCCATTCACTTTCTTCCAAGGCTTTTCTTAGTGGGCCAAGTATTTCCTCTACTGACCCATTGCTCGCAGCTTCCTGAATTGCACCAGCAATGATGTGCACCTTGGTGGTGATGTTGTTGGCTCGGAACAGCATAGCGAGCAGCTTCGTAAACTCTGATCTGGACAGCTCAGTGCGACACATGAAAAAACAGCCAAGTTTCTCAAGAATCCTTCCGATTGCTCTCATGGAGCGGTCATCATCCAGAGTTGTCTTCATTTGCTGGCAAAAAGTAGCATCTGTGGGCAAATCCTTGTTGCTCCTCAAATCAAAAGCTCTATCTTCTTTTGGCATGTTTCGAATGATTGAATCCAGCAGATTCTGAGGGAAAACTGTAGAAAGTAGTACAATGCTCAGTGCACAAAACGCATAGTTTCCATCTGAGTTCACCAGTCCCTCTGGAAATGTGTGCACAAGGTCCGTAAGGTTCACAACAGCCTCGGCTGCAATCTCACGGCTGGACTGCAGCAAAGGTATGGCATCCAGGAATCTCTTTGCCACCAATTCGCAGATCCGAGCTTCACTGAGTTCTTTCTTTTTGACAAGAAATTGCAAAACCTCAAGGTTTGCTCCACAGCTGAAGGCATCCTCAATGACACCATCCGTGAGCGCCAAGGGATGGAGTTCATACACAGCTTCAACAGACGTCAATGAAGCTTGCGAAATCGCCAGCACATGCAGGTCAGAAAGGTCGCGCAGCTGAAGAGTGTTCCATAGGGCTATGTTGCTTGTCATCTTTACTGTGTTGTCTTGAGGCAACTCACAGGAGCAGAAGAAGACGCGGCTTGGGCTTGTGATGTGATGCGTAAGATGCGGTGAGAGTTACCATCGAGCCATCGAGAGGATTGAAGGGGTGCTGATGGCTGATTTCGCGCCATTTTCTTCTTCGCGCGTGTCGGTGAGTACCGGTCTGCAATTTTCCTTCCAAGGATTGTTTTACGGAATTATCCGTCAAAATATCACGTTTCAGTTGTGTTTACACTGATTTATCATTTTTTAAATTATTCAACTCCAAGAACGAGTACTAGCTACCGGTAGCTAGCTAGTAGTCTAGCTAGACCTAGTTTTATGAAACAAACGTAGTAAACAATTACGCAAACCAGAGTTCAAACCTCAAATCCGTGTTGTTGCCGATGATGCCCGGTGCCACCCGAGGCAATAAGCAATGCTGGCAGCTCCTCTTCGCCGCAGAGACACATGGAAAAGGGGGCAGCGGGGTACCGGTAGTATCTACTGTACCGAAGCTGGTAAGGCAGAGCTAGCAATGGAGGCTATCTATTCAAGCAAGTTTTGTCGGCTACCAGGTATGCTTCGATTTTAGAGTTGTTAAGGGGCGCTATGAAGCGTGTGCATGACAGCTGGAACGACCAGCAAAGGTCCACGTTCGTTGACAGAAGTACAGAAGCCCAACTGGCAACTAATGTGTGCATTTTGTTTGAGACTATTGAGTTGGAACAGAGATGGACCCCCCAGATCCCGCTTTGCTTGTAATGATGCCTCCACCTGCAAGTGGATGAAAGACAAGGTTTGCTTGTGGGTGCGTCTCTCCTCAGTGAAACGTGGCTGATCGCTTGATTGGCTTTCGTTTGGATTTGCCACTGGACTTCTTGCTTTTGGTGTCACTGGTATTCTTGATGGTCTGAAGGCAGTCGAAGCCACAGTCCAGGTCTGCTCGCTGACCGCAAGTCTCCAGAAGATTAATGATCTCATGTGGATCCATGCTCTTCCTCAGCATTGTGTTTCCCATAGAATGTCGTCTCTCCTTCTTCTTGGTGGGGCGACTTGTGTCGGCCGCTGCGCTCGGGAGCCTTGATACCCGACGAGACTTATTGTTGGGGCCATCGATTTCAGATCGGCTTCGGAGAGGCAGTTTCTTTTTGTGTTCTTGCATAGCCATGGTGCTGGTTTTGTTGGCGTGAGTTTGTTGGTTAGTGGTGTGGTGGGCTGGCTGATTGCAGATTTAAGTTTCTGGAATTGTGAGTGTGAAAAGAAATCAGTTTGATACTTTCTTTTTGGTTTCCAATTTATTTCATGTCTTGCCCTTTTCCGTTTCGGTATTGGGAACAACGGCATACGGCATAGCAACATCCCAGCACCCAGCACACACGCACACACACATAGCCCACAACAAAACGCACGGGTAGCCCACAGCAAAACCAAAGTAAACTGTGAACTTTTACTAGCTAGCTAGTACATCGATCACGGTGGAAGGCTCGGCCCTCGGCCCACGACGGTACTGGCAACTGGCAACTGGCAGACTACTGAAAGGACGTTGCGTGCCAATGAGTCGTTTATGCAGCTTTTGAAGAAAGCTTCTGCCTCTAAGTCAACAAAACTGATTTGGACTGTCCAAGAATCCCAAGGAAAGAATTTATTTATGATTGACTTAGCTATTGACTTTCTCTTGTAGTCTACTTCCCAGAAAATTCAGAGCACTTGGGCAATCTTTTCAGTAGTTTAATTAAACCAAAGATGAAGCAAACCAGCAAACCTACAACCAATCATCTTTCTTTTTAAAATCCTGTTTGCTTCAGTTTGGTATGGGCAGCGTAACAGGATATAATGAGTTGACTCCAATTGTCCGACTGATAAAACCTGAGTTCTCTCAGACTGGCTTACTAGCTTACTAGAAGCTTTACATGTACTAGAACAGCTCAGTTAGTTCCGGTGTACGGTAAACTCGCCAAGTAAGTCTGCCCAAGGCAACCGATAGGCTGTGTGGTACGAGTAGCTGTAAAGGTCGGTGCCACAGTTGCCGCTACAAGATGAGCCTTCTGTGTTCTGTGGATCTAGCTAGCGAGAGGTAGGTGCAAAGCTGGCAGCAACCTAAAATCGCAGCGACTTCTAGGCTTATAGGCTTATAGGTGAAGCAGATGCCAGAGGGCTGGACACACCGGTATGAACGTGCAAACTGGTATCAACGAGGACAGCACCAACGAGGACCAAGAGGTACACAGAAACAACTAGCAACTGACTTTGTAGCTACTACAGTCGTACGATGATGCTGGATCAAGTAGCTACGACCAAAGGATCTAAATCTTTCTACTTCTGGATCCAAGATCAGATTGGGTCACAGCATGCCCTACTAGCTAGCTAGTCTAGCTGCCTAGTGTTTGCCCTATCCTCCGATTGGTTATCCTTCACTACCAGGAGAGGATCAGGCACATTCCAGTGGCCGAAGAGCCAAGTTCCAACGGTAGCTTCTACAAGAATCCATATTTGCCATCCAGCCGGCGATGTAGTTCGGCTAAGTTTCACTGCCATCATGATTGGATTGCACACTCGTTGCTTGGATGCCTCATGCAGTGCCGGAGCTAGAAGCAACTATCTAGCAACGCAGACAGATCGTGGTGCTCGCTAATGCTACGAGTAAAACCATCGTACGCGGAAAGAAGGATGCGAGACGAAATTGAAGCTTGTGCCCTGCAATGGTTGAACGGCTTTTGGCTCTTGGCCAAGATCGCCGCATCAGCCGTCCGTCCATGAGTCACCTCTATCCACCCTACGCAGAATCCCAACTTTGACGACGTGCATCGACGCGATCATTACGGTCATCGTGACTTTGCCCTGCCAGTCCAGATCGTTGCATTGCTCTC
Source organism: Seminavis robusta (assembly GCA_903772945.1). Classification (NCBI taxonomy): domain Eukaryota; phylum Bacillariophyta; class Bacillariophyceae; order Naviculales; family Naviculaceae; genus Seminavis; species Seminavis robusta. The sequence goes on from CAICTM010000196.1 coordinate 89,681, forward strand.
GCTCAGTTCTAAAGGTTAGGTTGTAGCGGTACATGCACGGTACCGTACGGATCGGTTCGATCCCACCACGCACCGCAAACCGTACCGGCACGCTCAAGCTATGAAAACAGTTCTGGGTGCTGAAACCAAGTCATTTGAAACAGTCCTCACTTTCGAATAGGCTAGGCTCACGTCGTCTACCGCATCTCTTCTTTCGAGTGAGATTAGCGATTGTTGGTCCTTTCCTTTCCCACATACTTGATCTGGCCTGGCAGACCCAGAAAACAACCCCCGTAAATCAACATGATGCTGACGACAACGTTGATCATAGCCAAGACGACCACGTGTTGCCCGGTCGTTCCGAGAATTCTCGGTACTACGGTGGTTTCTCCTTGGCCATTCAAACAGCAGCAGTCACTGTATCCATTACCTGAGCAAAGAACGCTCCCAGAGCATTGTACCAAGAGCTCTTTAGGTGCATATTGTCCCGATGTGGGTATCGTTTGGACGCCGCAAACACATCCACAATCGTCATTCGATGCTTGGGTAGGATTTTGCTGTTCTGCACCAAATCTTCTGTCGCTCGATTCCACGCTCGCGTTCGTTCGACTGTATTCTTGGAATGATACAATGAATTAGATGTATCATTTTTCTGGAGTGGTGCCGTATTGTGCAGCAAAATGACATGAGAGCAGACCGGAAATAATGTTTTGTTGTCCAATGCAGTGTCAGCCTTCTTTTGTTTGTCATCCAGAAACCCAGGAATCAAAAGCAGAGACAAGAACCATTCGGCATTGACCAGAAACGTTTTCAACGCAATGTTGGGAATGCCCATGTCATGAGAACCCAACGAGATAATACAAACGGGAGGGCCTCCAAACGTTTCCCTGATCCATGGATCGGCCATGTAATGGTCTTGCAAAAAGGCCACCAAATTCTCTTGGGATGTCCCGTACTTGTGCGTCTGAACTTCCACATCTCGTGCAAAATCAATCGAGAAAAAACCTCCATAATATAATAGTTGTTTGTTGTTCTCGTTCTGCGTCCAAAGCAGATTGTTATTGTTGTTATTGTTATTATTGCATTGTGAGGTTGGCACGTACTGTCGTCGCTGACACAAGACAAACTCGGAAAAGATTCGACTGACATCTTGACAATTGGGATGATTTCGGGCCCATATAGGACCTTCCCCTAATGTATAATTGGGAGGGTTCCACTGGTCGGAGTGAAGTGGTGGGTACATGTACGCTTGGTTCAAATGACACCGTTGATGCGTTCGATTATGGCACATTAGGACGGATGGACAATAATAATGGGCTTGTATTTGTTTGGCCGTCGAGAGCTTTTTCTTGAGTGTTGTGGATCGCAAAAAGAGATTCCCCATGGTGGAGCCTCCAATCAGTATCCAGCGGCGGGGTGTAGTAGTAGTGGTACTAGTAGCTGGATCATAATCAACGCTGGACGCTCGAATCCGTTCTTGCAACAATTTGGTACAAGTCGAATCACGATAGGCTGCGCCTTGCTTGTTGAATGGGTCTGTCTTGGAGGGAGCCCATGTGCAGGAAGCCACGTGTTGTGGTTGTTGGTTGCCAACGGCAAGCTTTTTCTGTAGTGGCAGGGAACTGTCCTCGTTTGTTGGCAGGGAACTTTCAGACGCTGCGATGCTTTCCTTATTGACAGCATCCTTGACAGAATCTTCACTGGAAGAATTCTTGTAGACATCAATGGTTCGTAAGTCTGGACATGTGGGGACTACTGGTACTTTCACAACATAGACCACCACTAGCAAGACTACCATTATAATCAAGAGACTGCGAAACTTGTCCGGATGGAGGTTGCCAGAGCTCTTGACGCCATTGCGCTTCGGAAAAACATCTTCTTCTTCTTCTTTGCAGTAGTTGCCGCGAACAGAACGGTGATACGAGACAGGTGGGTCCATTCTTTGAATTCTGATGCCGTAGCTATCTTTCTTGTCTCATGTCCTCAGGCACTCTTGCCTCTTGGTTGCCTCTTGCAACAGATACGGGTATCTTGTTGTGCAAGCAAACAAGCATCGAAATGTTGAAAAGGTGTGAACTTGAACGCACAATTTCTCTAATTTAATCAATATCCTTCCAGCTCTACTGTCTAGTAGACTGGCTATTCGTTCGTTTTCTCTTTCTCTCTCGTTCAGATTGTGAGCTCTACAACTGAGCTCCGATATGCATACATATACCAGGATCTTTCGATCCTCTGCTTCTCGCAGTTTCATCTACAGATAGATCTCGTCGATCTATCTTCCTGAAGTGCATGGTTGGCCCTGGAGGGCTTTCCACTTTACTAAACCTATGGACTTTCATCCGTCCATTCATTTTTTCCATCCCGTCGCTCCTGCATTCATCTCTTCGACCTACTCTTCCTAACCTTTGTATTGCATCATCTAGACGACCATTGTCCTCGTTCCTCGTACACCTGGCCATCTGATGATGATCGGATAACCATCTGATTTGAGTCACACATCCCCAATCACGAAACGTGATTGTGGATCCCGAGTCGTCTGTCCGTCATACGAAAATACCTTTTTTTTTGTTTTTTCGCGATGATGGCAGCACCTTCTTACCAACTCAACCAATTGCTCCTTGTCTCCTGTAGTTTCGGGCATGTCTGTCGAGGGTCTCGAGCGTTGACATTCTGGTTCCAATGTCGCTCAGTTGTCTTCCGAGCGAACAAAATCAATCTTCACTAGGCCGTCCTGCTGCATTTGGTTCACGTAGTGCACCTCGTATCCATATGCCTTGTTCGACTTGCACTTGTCTTGTTCTCTGACATAAAGATGCACCTACGTTATCGATCTTCACTTGCACAGGTAGTTCCACGTTGATCTGTAGGAACTTCAGAATCTGCGCGTGAAACGGGACTTCTCGTACTGCTTCGCCACACCGTAGAACTCAGCTTCGGAACTCGACAATGCTACGACCTTCTGTAGCTTGGACTCCAGTGAATGAGTACACCTTCGAGAAAGATCATCATGGACGTGACTGATCTTCTGTTTTCTTGTCTCCGGCCCAACCGAATCCGAGAATACTTCCAATTTCCACGGTCCTTCGTTCTTCTCTGGTCTCATCAATAAGTCCACGGTTCCTGAGTCCAACACGTACTTTACACAGCGTAGAATTTCCTTGTACGCTGCCGGCGTTGCGCATCCCAAGACCTTAGCTAGCTCTCGTACTGCGTTCGAGATTTCTGGCTTGAATGCTTGATAAGGTACATGAGAATGCCTACTCCTGTTCGATATCTGCTCTGTTGTTCTTCAGCGATCCATTCACTCTGTTCGTCTGTCTTACTATTCCGAGTCCAGGTGTTCCCGCAGTCTTGTACTTGGTAGCTTCTGACCTCCCCTCCGAATGTGGTTTGAATCTTCTTAATATGTGGGGTTGTCCCACCCATGCAGCATCTTTTCGGGGATTCATCCGAACTCACAGCTCAGGTAGTCCGTGAGTTCGTACTCTATGGTCATGTTCAAGCCTCGATCTTTAATACCTTGGAAGCACTTCCTTGATATCGTCTTCTCTCCAATGGTGAGATTGCATCCACGTAACATAGAATCACGCATATCTTCCATTCTTGTTCCGCATGAAGAGGCATGGATCACTAGGACATGTAACGAATCCTAAGTCTTCCAAGACACTCGCAAACTTCAAGTAGTACTGTTGTGCGCTCTGGCAAGCACCGTAAGATGGTCTTGTCCAGATATGACACATTCGTCGTCTTGGTGTTCTAGTCCTTTTGGCAGTCCATGTAGATGACTAGTCCATGTCTCCATGTAGGAATGCTGTCTCAATATCGAAGATAATTGCCTTCGCTCTTCCCATCTTCTTTAGTAGTAGAATATAAGATGATGCGGAAGGTGTTGTCGTTAGCCACCGGACTTTAGATGTTGTCAAAATCAATCCGGGTACTGACTGGTATCCGCAGGCCACTAATCTAGCTCTGAATCTTCCATTCCGCTTGATTTCCAGCACCATTTGTGTTTGACACATTGTCTCCCTTCCTCCATTCTGTATCTCTTGATCTTGCGCCAGACTTGAGTTTCTCCATCTTGTCTAGCTCGGCTTTGA